>VWZI01002103.1:16663-32665 GCA_013396835.1 Psilopogon haemacephalus
GGTTTTTTTGGGGGGTTTTTTTGTTCGGTTGGTTTCCTCTTTGGTTTTTTTTTTTTTTTTTCAGACTGTAGGAAGATCACAGGGGTATCCTGGACTGGGGACATGGTCAGGATTTTCTCTCTCATACCTCGACCACAACAAGGATGTAGGCCACTACAGTGACAAATGTCTGCTTTACCTAAATTGCTTACAGTAATGCAGCAGTTTAACTTTTTATTGGATAGAAATGGTTTATTGTATAATATCTCGCTCAAATCACAAAACGCCAGCTAGGACAGAATATTTCTATACTACTCCATCAAATGAGCACAGTTGTAAAATAGTCATAGAATCATAGGACTGTTTCAGCTGGAAAACACTTCAGATCATCAAGTCTATCCATAAACCTAACACTACCATTGCCTTTAAACTTTGTCCCGAAGTACCATGTCCGCGTGTTTCTGGAATGCCTCCAAGAACAATGCCTCCACCACATCCCTCAGTGGTATTTTAATGCCTGACCATACTTTCAGTACATAGATCTTTCCAATCTAAACCTTCCAGGGAACAATTTTGTGCCATTTTCTCTTGTCCTATCACCTGATACTAGGGAGAAGACCACAACCTGCATCTCGCTCCAACCTCTTTTCATGTGGTCATAGAAAACAATGAGGTCTCCCCTAATCCTTATCTTTTCCAGACTAAACAATTCCAGTTCCCTCATGTGTTTCTCAGAAGAACTTTTCTGTAGAAGCTTCACCAGCATTGTTCTTCTCCAAACATGCTTCAGCAACACAATGTCCTTCTAATGAGGGGGCAAAGAAAAGAACACAGTAACTGAGGTCAATATTTGAGAACTCCTTCTTGGCGTCAAGTGAAAACACTAGAGGAAATCACAGGATCATAGGATGTCAGGGTTCTAAAGGGACCCAAAGGTGGTCATCGAGTCCAACCCCAGAGTATGGTCAGGCACTTCTGCTCCAAAGACCTAATCTGAACAGTGAAGTACCTTAATTAATATCAAGGACAACAAATTGCTTCAAGCTGCACCATGGAAGGTTTAAGCTGGCTGTTAGGAAATACATCTTCATGGAAAGGGTTATCAAATATTGGAATGGTCTGCCTAGGGCAGTGCTGGAATCACTGTCACTGCAGGTGTTTAAGCAATGTGTGGCTGGCACTTAGGAACATGGTTTAATGTTGACCCTTCAGTACTGGGTCAAGGGTGTGGTATTTCAAGGCTTATCAGAGTATTCTAATAAGAAAAAATTATTAGTGCAGACTCTGACTAAATTAGATCATTGACTGTGAAAGAATAATAATGACAAAATATATATAATTCATTGATTTGCTTAGAGGTATAAAAAAGCCAATATATAAACAACTCTTTCTTCTTTACTCTTGGGCACTGGATCTATTCACTATCCCTTCACTTCTCTCTCTAATCTCCTCCACTAACCTTGACTGCTCAGATAATACTTAGTTCTTCTGGTTATTTTCTGTCTGGGGTGAGAGAGCGTGACGTTGGCCACTCCAGTCTTCAAAAAAGGCAAGAAGGAAAACCCAGGCAACTACAGACCAGTCAGACTGTTGCGATTATACATTTTTATTACTGTCAATAATCGTGGTTTTACCAGAAATATTTCCCTGGGTTCATTTGGATGTTCGGTTGGCAAAAATAACTACACAAAATCACTTAAAACACCAAATTAAAGAGTTTAAACAGTCAGAACTTAGGAAACAGAGAGCCTAATAACAGAAGCAATCCTAACCGCAGGTGAAAATACAAACGCACAAGAGATAAAAGCGTGTCCTGAGGAAAGAGAAAAGAAAGGTGGTTTGCCTTTGCTGCTTTTGCAAAATGCTGTGATGCTGCTGCTGCTGCTTCAAAACATGTGGCCGCTGCTGGACGGGGTGTGGAGACTTGTGTTCCCTGGGACTTCCTGGTTTCAGAACCACACGGTCTGTCCCTACTACCCATCCCAGACCTTACAACGGGGTGGGAGAGAAACCCAGGAATTGAATCAACTCTGGGCAGAATTTATGCCCTACCAGGACACAGACTCACTTCCAAGCCTGGAAAAGTGATGGAGTAGCTCATTCTGGAGGCCATCTCTAACCACAAGGAAGAAAAGAGAGTTTCAGGAGTAGCCAACTTGGGGAGATCTTTCTTGACTAACCTGATAGCCTACTATGACACCATGACCAAATGGGTAGATGAAGGAAGGGCTGTGGATGTCATATACCTTGATTTCAGCAAGACTTTTGATATTTCTCCCACAGCATCCTCATAGATAAGCTCAGGAAATGTGACATAGATGGCTGGTATGTGAGGTGGATTGAAAACTGTCTCCACTACAGAGTTCAGAGTGTTGTCATCAATGGCACAGAATCGAATTGGAAGCCTTTAGCCAGTGGTATTCCTGAGGGATCAGAGCTGGGTCCTTTATCAAGAACATGGATGAGGGCATTGAGTGTACGCTCAGCAAGTTTGCTGATGATACAAAACTTGGGTGGGGTGGGGCAGNACAAGGTTAGAGGCTGCCTTGCTGGAAAGCAGTTCCATGGAGAAAGACCTTAGAGTCCTGTTGCAAGCTCTGCATATGCCAGCAACGTGCCCTTGTGTCCAAGAGAGACAATGGCATCCTGGGGCGCATCAGGAAAAGTGTGGCCAGCATGTCTAGGGAGATTTTTCTTTCCCTCTACTCTACCCTGATGAGACCACACCTGGAATATTGTGTCCAGTTTTGGGCTCCCCAGTTCAACAGAGAAATTAACCTGCTGGAAGGAGTCCAGCAAAGAGCCACGAGGATGACTGGGGAACTTGATGATCTCCCCTACAGAGACAGACTGAGAAACCTGTGGCTGTTTAGTCTGGAGAAACAAGGACTGAGAGGAGATCTTATCAATGTGTACAAATATCTGAGGAGTGGGTGTCAAGTGGATGAGGCCAGTCTCTTTTCACTGGTCAGCAGCAATAAGATAAGGAGTAATGGCTACAAACTGGAACATAGAAGGTTTCACCTCAACATGAGAAGAAACTTCTTTACAGTGAGAGTGAAGGAGCACTGGAACAGGCTGCCCAAAGAGGTTGTGGAGTCTCCTTCTCTAGAGACTTTCAAAACCCATGTGGATGCATTACTGTGTGAACTATCCTAGATGATCCTGCCTTGGCATGGAGATTTGATTTGATTATCTCTGGAGATCCCTTCCAACACCTAAAGTTCTCTGATTCTGGGCTTTCTTTGTCTGGAGGTGAAAACTGGTTTTCTGTATTATTTCTAAATTTTACATAATTGTAAATACATTGTGTATATATACATCTAAATTTAGCTTTGCTGTAAAATATAGCTTTATCTTCCTTTCAGGTCATCTGAGTTGGTATGGTAAACTTTAATTGCAGGGGGAGAAGGAATCCAACTTGGAATGTTGGACTGCATCATCTTTGAGGACTCTTCTTACTGAATGTATTCTGTTGCTCTGTGATTCTGTGAGTACAGGGACATGATCACTTCCCTATTCCTGCTGGCCACATTTTCGGATACAGGCCAGAATGCTGGTGACTACAGAGGACAGAGTGAGTAAACAGGCTTTATGTGTGCCCAGGTGGTGTGGCAGATGTCTGCAGCTTGTAGGTTCAGTGAAGCCTGAGGAAAGAACTCCCAGAAGATCTGATATGGTTATAACGTTCAAAAGCCACTACCAGGAGGAATGTGTCAGCTCAGGCTGAGCTGCAGTGCAAAAACACAGCAGTGCAGGTGACCAGCTGCAGGAAGTGCCTTCTCCTTGTGAGTGTTCCAGTGGGAGGCAGGGACAATGATTGTCTGTTGTGTTAACAGGTCAGGGATTTGCTCGGTGAGGTGGTTGTTATGAATCACAGAATATGAGAATGAAATAGATTGGTGGAATCACACTGTGCAAAGGCAGCAGAGAATCCCCTCCCCTCATGTCACAAAGCAGAAGGAAGTGGCCTAAGGAAAGGAGGGAATTGGATAAAGGTCCCTGCTTGGAGAGGCAAGCAAACCCCTTCCCAGCCTCCCTCAACTTCCAGTTACCCCTACACAGTAGATATAGAGCACTGGAAGTTGAGAGCCAGAATCGAGAGTCCTCTGTGTTTTCCTTGGGTCAGGTGGAAGTCAGAAGCTTAAACAAAGAGGGTGAGTGGTGATGAGTTCATGGTCATGGCAGGGGTTAAATTAACATAGCAAACTTCCACAAAGAAGAAGAGTTCTGGTTGTGGCAGACTTGCTCCTAAACATGCAGGCTTGACCTTCATCATAGGGAAGTCCTCAGTCTTCCTGGAGCCCCAATTAGGGATATCAGTAGAGAAATCTCCAACAGTGCAGTCACATGACTACTGTCCACTACTGATATTCCGGACAGGTGAGGAGGAAGCTGCATCTCCTAGTCTGAGTGAAATGAAGAGAGATTTCAAGGCCTTGGGATGTTTGGTTAAAATAGTTTAGGTCACAATCTATTTTCTCTTCCCACTTCTAGTACCTGGCCATGATATGGAAGGGAGTGGAGGAATCCAGTCTTTAAATACCTGGCTCCAAGAGTGGTGATACAGGCAGGGCTTTGGGTTCTTTGGAAATGGCTGGTTTTGTAGAACACCAGGATCAATTATAACAGGAGAGAAAGGCTTATCTCACAGGGAGAAAAGGGTTCTAGGACAAGAACTGGCAGAGCTCATTCACAGAGCTTTAAACTTGAATTGCTGATGTTGCTGATGTGTTTGCACTAGTGGGGTGTTGTTCTAGTAGTAATGCAGACCAGAAGGCCTCCCACTCCACTAGGGTAGAACCAGCATGCTCATCTTGCTTGCTGCAATGCCTGTGCACCAATACACACAGCATGGGGAATAAACAGGAGGAGTCAGAAATCCATGTGCAGTCAGGGGGTTATGATCTGGTGACAATTACATTCCAGTCATGTGGTGGGACAGCTCACATGACTGGAATGTGGTCATGGATAGTTGTGTCCTTTTTAGAAAGGACAGGGCAACAAAGGAAAGTGGTGGAGTGTGGCGGGGCAGGGCACTGCCCCACCGGAGGTATGAATGGGGTGCGAACTGTGGTAGGGCACCCCCCAGTCCACTGCACCACCAGAGGTGTGAATGGGGCAGGAAACGGTCTTCCTCCCTCCCCACTTCTGTCACTTATTACAGTAGGTGTGGAGTGCCTTCTCCCACCCTCCGTGGGCTTGAACAGGGACGCAAAAAATCACCTCAGTATATATATGGCAGCTGGACAGATTGGAGCAGGACCTTCACTAGGACCTTCACTCGGACCTGTACTCTGACCTGAACCAGGACCTGCACTGGGACCTGAACGGACCTGAACAGACCTGAACATGGACCTGGAGACACGAACCTCGCACAGACTTTGAGCTGGACTGTCGAGAGATATCAATTTAATTAATGTTGATATCCACGGAGGGGGGGTCCTGGAATCCCCCGGGTTCTTTGGATACGTGGTTGGCAGAAACAAGCGCACGAGTTGCTTAAAACGCCAGATAAACAGTTTAAACAGTCAGAACCTAGGGAACAGAGATCTTACATACAAACAGACCCTAGCCACGCCTATAAAAACCCGCGGGGTGCAAGGGGAAATAACGCTTCTTCCCGAGAGAAAGGGAAAAAGAAAAGGACTGACTTATCCCAGATAGAAAGAGAAGGAGAAAGAGAGAAGGGGGGCGGGGGTATGCCTTGCCACTTCTCTATAAGCTGCGATGCCTGCTGCTGCTGCATTTGCTGCTGCACGTGGCTGGAGCTCCTCACAGCATGAGGGGGAGATGGAGAAGAACCCCTAATGGTCGCTGTGCCCCTCCTAAATACTCCCTAGGGGTGCGTGAAACTGACCAATAGGTATCCAGCATTCACTGACTGACCAATTGGTTCAAAATAGTCCCACTCATAGGTGCAGGCCGAGGTGTCCCTGGGTCCCGGGACCACATGGTGCGCCCCCTGCCCCTCTACCCCTTCCGGACCTTGTAACAGAAGGGGGAGGGGGGTACTGCAGAAGCCGACCCAACTCCGGGTATTAATTACGCCTATACCAGGACACGGACCTTGCGGAGCATCGTGGCTTCTTGCTGCAGGACCTGCCTCTGACAGTAAACTGCAGCCATTCGTGGGAATACTGTGGAGCACCCTGGCTTTCTCGTGCCTTGCTTCATGATTGTGGATTCATGAAAGCCGTGCCTACAGCGATCTTGGACTCTGTCAGTCACTGGACTCCGGACACTGCCATGAAAGAGACAGTCTTCCATCTGTAAGGTTTGTTTCATGGCCAAACCTTTCCAAATTTTCTGATTTTTCCTGAATTACCTGAAAAGGCATCCTTGTGAAGACTTTCCCCGACCGAATTAGAACCCAAACTTAAACCAATTTACACACAGATTGTGGGTGGGGCTTTTGGAAATTATAAAATCTACATAACTTATAATTTCTGCCTCTTCAATTGCCCACAATCAATACATGCAGTTGCTGTTTATGTGAGGGAGCAACAAGAATGCATTGAGTTCTGTCCAGGGGTGGATGAGAGCTGAGTTGAGAGATTGTGGGTGTGAATTAAGGGGCAGGCTAGCATGGGTGATACAGTTCTTACAGGCCACTGATCAGGATGAGGAAGTTGATGAGACCCTCTATAAGCAGCTGACAGCAGCCTTTCTGTTACAGGACCTGTTCCTCATTGGGATATTTTAACTACACAGATATTACCTGAAAGGCCTCCTCAGACATCCACAGTCCAAGCAGTTCCTCCAGGGCACTGAGGATAACTTCTTGATGCAAATGGAGGATGAATCAACTAGAAGAGGAGCATTGTTGGACCTGATACTCACTAAGAAGGACGATCTGTTTGAACTGGAGAAGGTTGAGGGCAGACTCGGATGCAGTGACCATGAGATGGTGAAGTTCAGGATCTTGGGATGTAGGAAGCCTGATCACAAGCTTGGACTTCATCAGGGCCAGCTTTGGCCTTTTCAAGCAAATTCTAGGGGAAATCACATGGGATAGGATACTGGAAGGCAAAGGGTCCCAAACTACTTTGTTAATAGTCAAGGACCACTTCTTCCAGGCTCAAGGTCAGAGCATTCCAACAAGTAGGAAATGCAGAAACGGAGTCAGGAGACCTACATGGTTAAGTAGGAAACTGCTGAGCAAACTCAAGTGGAAGAAAAGAACTACAGGTCGTGGAAGGAGGGGCTGGTCGCTTGGGAGGACTATAAGACTGTTGTCAGGGGGTGTAGGGAGGAAACTAGGAAAGCTAAGGCCTCCTTGGAATTCAACCTTGCAGAGGAAGTAAAGGATAATAGAAAGGGCTTCTTCAAATACTCTGCAGGGAAAAGTAACCCTAGAGGCAATGTAGGCCCTCTGCTGAATGACTTGGGTGCCTTAGTGACAGAGGATACAAAGAAGACAGAGTTAATAAATACTTTTTTTGTCTCCATCTCTACTGCTGGGGACAGTCCTCAGGAGCCCCAGAGCCCTGATGTGCCAGAGCAAAACATGGTAGAGGAGGAGTTTTCCTTGGTTGATGAGGACTGGGACAGGGAAGAGTTACGTAATCTGGACATCCATAAATCTATGGGTCCTGATAGCATCCACCCCTAGTTACTGAGGGAGCTGGTGGAAGTCATTACCAGAGCACTCTCCACTGTTTTTGATAAGTCACGGTGGACAGGAGAGATGCCTGGGGAGTGGAGGAAGTGAAACATCATTCCAATCTTCAAAAAGGGTCCTGAGGGCATCCACTCTTAGGTACTGAGGGAGCTGGCAGAAGTCATTGCCAGACTGATCTTCACCACCTTTGGTAAGTCATGGCTGTCTCAATCCACTTTTATTGTGCAAGGGATGCTTCTTTTATGGATC
Source organism: Psilopogon haemacephalus (assembly GCA_013396835.1). NCBI lineage: Eukaryota > Metazoa > Chordata > Aves > Piciformes > Megalaimidae > Psilopogon > Psilopogon haemacephalus. Next base: position 24,516 of record VWZI01002103.1, read on the forward strand.
CCCCAAATTAAACCAAGGAATCAAGTAGCTGATTTGAGAAAAATGCTTGAATTTATTTTTCTTTCATATGCAGGAGGAAAATTTATCAATCTAGAAAACAAGGAATAAAGTGAGCAAGGGGTAGAAAAGCAAAATGAAAGAAAATTACCACTGTGAATCTAGGTTAAGTTTCACTGGTCCCTGAAGGTCTTTATCAGTGTGGAAACTTCAAACTGTCCCTGTTGCCTCTTGGGTTTTATACTTTTCCTGGTCTAACATACAGTCACACTGTTCCATTCAGTTTGAGTGGTGTTGGCACTGGTCCCGTGGTTGATTACCTGTGCCAGATCCAAACTCATGGTGTACTGGTTTGAACCAATTGGAGAATTTGAATGAGAAATTAGGTTACAGGCTGAGAAAGGAAAACATTGATTCTGCTTCACTCATAGGTTACTGAAATGGTATAAATGTCATAATCAAAACAGATAAGACAGAGTGGGTTTGAGCCATGCTGGCTGCTGCATCTCTCACTCTCTGCCTTCTTAACTGAATCTGTGTAACTTCATTAGCCAATTTCCTGCTGCTAACTCCCCTGGCCAGTCTACTTTCGCTTATCTGGCATGTAAGACAGAAAGTGGGATAAGATTGGGAAGTGGGGGAAAGGTGGTAGGGTGGTTGGAAACCCATCCTAGGGACTCTGATCTCTGGGAGGTTTGTGGTCTTTCTGTATTATCTTTTCACTGTATATATCTTTAAATATCTGTTATATATTGTAAATATCTGTTTGGATATTGTGCAAAGCTGTAATACAATATTTCATTCCTTAAATTCCAGCTGACTGAGTTTAGGCTGTGTTATTTCAAAGTGTGATAGCGTGGGTAACTGCCAAACCACGACACACAGGAACATTCTTGAGAGACGAACTTGTGGCCCTATCTGGTTATCAGCTGCTATTGACACAGAGCTTGTGGTAATGGTGTGAAAACACCTTGGGAAATTGTCAGCATCTGCTGCCTATCGGACAGAATTTGTCGTCTTGCAGATATGAAGAGACTTCTCTTGAAGTGTAAAGGCAAACATCAGGATGTGCTATTTTAGCTGGAGTCCTGTTTACAGTGAGACCCAGCACAGAGCTTGTGGTCATCTGGGACAATAGCATGAAACACTTTGCGAAGGTAAACAATGTAGAGGCAATTAAAGGAAGACAAACTTAGCTTCTCACAACAGTGGACAGGAGAGGTACCTGGGGACTGGAGGAAGGCAAACATCATTCTAATCTTCAAAAAGGGTAAAAAGGAGGACACAGGTAACTATAGACTGGTCAGACTCACCTCCATCCCCAGAAAAGTGATGGAGAAATTTATCCTTGATGCTGTCCTTAAATATGCCAAGGACAGTGGGGTCATTAGGAGTAGTTAACATGGTTTTACCAAGGGGAAGTCATGTTTGACCAACTTGATAGTCTTTTATGAGGACATAACCAGGTGGATAGGTGATGGTAGAGCAGTGTTTATTGTTTATCTTGATTTCAGAGAAGCACTTAACACTGTATCCCACAGCATACTTGAAGCTAAAATGAGGAAGAATGATCTGGAAGAACATGTAGTGAGGTGGACTGTGAACTGATTAAAGAAAAGAAGTCAGAGAGTTGTGGTCAATGAGATGGAGTCTAGTTGAAGGCCTGTATCTAGTGGAGTCGCTCAGGGGTCAGCACTGGGACCAGTACTATTTAATATATTCATCAACTTCCTGGATGAGGACACAGAGTAGACTGTCATCAGGTTTGCTGATGACACCAAACTGTGTGAAGTGGCTGACACAGAGGAGTGTTGTGCTGCCCTCAGTAAGACTTAGGCTGGAGAGTTTGGGGCAGGGAGAAATTTTATGAAATTCAACAAGGGCAAATGTAGAGCCTTGCACCTGGGAAAGATCAACCACAAGTATCAGAATAGGTTAGGAACAGACCTGCTGGGACCAGTGAAGTGGAAAAGGACCTGTGGGTCTTAGTGGATGGAAGCCTGACCATGAGCCAGCAATGTGCCTTGTGGCCAAGAAGGCCAATGTCATTCTGGGATGCATTAGAAGGTCTGTGGTTAGTAGGTTGAGAGAGGTTCTCCTCCCTCCTCTGCCTTGCCCTGATGTGGCAGCCTGTGGAATATTGTGTCCAGTTCTGGGACCCTCAGTTCAAGGTCAGGGAACTGCTTGAAAGAGTCCAGCACAGAGCCACAAGGATGATTAAGTGAGTGGAATGTCTTCTTTATGAAGAGAGACTGGGGAGCTGAGTCTCTCTAATTTGTAGAAGAGGAGGCTGAGGAGTCAAACACCCTGATATCTGTTGGAAGAACACAGCAGAGAATCAGTAATCTAAGGGGTTCCTGGAGTGTGTTGATAACTTCCTCCTCCAACTGGTAGAGGAACCCACAAGAAAAGGTGTTGTCCTGAACCTAGTCCTCACCAACAAGGAGAGGCTGCGGTATGAAGTGAAGCTGAAGGGTTCCCTTGGCTATAGTGACCATGAAATGATAGTTTAAGATCCTCAAGGCATCAATGAGGGTGCACAGCAAACTCACTGCTCTGGACTTCAGAAGAGCAGAGTTCAACCTCTTCAGGGATCTTCTCGGTCTGGAAGAAAAGGGGGCGCCCAAGTGTGTTGGTTTGAGCTAATTGGAGGATTTGAGTGAGAAATTAGACTATTGGCTGAGGGAGAATTAAACACAGTGTGTCACTTCACCGAGTTTTGCTGAGAANTAATTGGAGGATTTGAGTGAGAAATTAGACTATTGGCTGAGAGTTAAACACAGTGTGTCACTTCACCAAGTCTTACTGAGAAGAAAAAAAAAGTTTTAAGAACTGTTCCCAAAACAATCTGAGTAGCAGAGGGCTTCTGACTGTTCAGCACTGCAGCTGCTGTCTCTGTTGTCTCTGTCTTTTGGCTAATTAAGAGTAAAATCACTAAAACCTACTAATTCCTTCTTGCCACTAATCTCTCTGACTGATCTTCAGCTTATCTGCANTATTAACTTCCAGTGTCCTGAGTTCTAGCCAGAGTCGGGGGGGGAGGTAACTGCTCAACCCACTACACCAAGATAGCTGGTCAATATTCAAGGATCACCTCCTTCAGGCCTAGGAAAAATGCATCCCAAAAAAGAGAAAGGCAGGTAAGAACACCAAGAGGCCTATATGGATGAATAGAGAGCTCCTAGACACACCTAGATGCAAGAAGAAGAAGAAAGAAGAAAGAGAGTGGAAGCAAGGACAGGTAACCTGGGAAAAATACAAAGGAGTTGTTCATGTAAGCTGAGAGCAGGTTAAGAAAACTAAAGCACAGCTAGAGATGAATCTAGGGACATTAAGGGGATCCAGATTTTTTTCAGGCCTATTAGTGAGAAAAGGAGGACTACGGAGAATGTGGGACCCTTCCAGAAAGGAAATGGAGAGCTAGTGACAAAGGATATGGATTAGGCTGAGGTGCTCAATGGCTTATTTGCCTCAGTCTTCAACACCAAGGGCTCCAACCACAATGTCCAAATCCCAGAGGGCAAAGTATGGACTGGGAGATACAAAATCTGCCCACTATAGTTGAAGACCATGTTTGTGAGCACCTAAGGAATTTGAATATGCACAACTCCATGGGGCCCAATGAGATCCACTCAAGAGTTCTGAGGGAACTGGCAGATGGAGTTACTAAACTACTGTCCATCATATTTGAAAGGCCATGGGAGACTGGTGAAGTTCCTGCTGACTGGAAATGGGGAAACAAAACCCCCATCTTCAAGAAGGGACAAAAGGCTACCCCAGGAACTACAGACTGGTCAGTCTCACCTCTGTGCCTGGCAAGATCATGAAGCAGATCCTCCTCAAGGCTCTGTTAAGGCAAATGGAAAAGAAAGCAGAGGTGACTGGTGGTAACCAGCATGGCTTTGCCAAGGGCAAATCATGCCTGACAAATTTAGTGTCTTTTATGATGAAGTCACAGCAACAGTGGGTAAGGAAAGGGCAACTGATGTCATCTCCTTGGACCTGAGTGAGGCATTTGACTCTAACCCACATGACATCCTGTCACCAAACTGGAAAACACAGTCTTGATGGGTGAGTGCCAGGAGTATGGAGCCAGGCTCTTCTTGGTGATGCCCGATGGCAAGACAAGGGGCAATGAGAGGAAAATGAGCTACAGAAAGTTCCATGTAAATGTGAAAAAGAATATTTTCACTGTGAGGGTCATGGAACACTGGAACAGGCTGTCCAGAAGTGTTGTGGAGTCTCACTCTCTGGAGATATTGAAGACCCTCCTGCATACATTCCTGTGTGTTCTGGTATAGGTGATCCTGCTCTGAGTGGGGATTGAACTAGATGATGTTTCGAGGTGCCTTCTGATCCTTAACATTCTGTGACTTTCTGATTCTGTGACCTTCTTGGCCACCTGAACACATTGCTGGCTCATGTTCAGATGACTGTTAATAAGCAACCCTAGGGTTTTTTCTCTCATGCAGCTTTCCATACTCTTCCTTAAGTCAATAGTGTTTCTTGATGTAGGTGTGAACCAAATGCAGGTCATGGCACTTGGCTGTGTTAAACCTTACACAATTGACCTTAACCTTATTTGCAAAATTAATAAGTTTATGCTCAATTCTCTCATCCAGATAATTAATGAGTGTACTAAAGAGAGCTGTGCCCAATGATGAGCACTGGAAAAAAAAACTAGTGACTAGATGCTAAATGGATTTGACTCCACTCACCACCAATCTTTGAGCTTAGCCATCCAGACAGTTCTTAACCCAACAGTGTCCACTCATCCAAGCTATGAGCACCCAGTTTCTCAAGGAGGTTGTTTTGAGAAACAGTGTCAAAGGCTTTAGAAATCCATTTAACCAACATCCACTGCCTTCTCTTCATCCACTAACCAAGTCGCCTTGTCGCAGAAAGAGATCAGGTTTGCTAAGCAGGACCTGCTCTTGATGAACCTGTGCTGACTGGGCCTGATTGCCTGGTTGCCCTGGCTGCACGTGATGCATAATGGCATTCAAAATTACCTCCTTCATGACATTCTCTGTCACAGAGCTGAGATTGACAGGTCTGTAGCTTCCCAAGTCCTTCTTCCACCCTTTTATTATAGATGTGTGGCATGTTTACCCATCTCAAATCATCTGGAACCTCCTCACTTAGTCAGGATTGATGTTGAGGTGGCTTAGTGGCTTGGTGAGCACTTCAGCTCACCAAAAAAAAAAAAGTGATATCCTGACCCAGAGGGAAGGATCTCCATACAGGAAAATTGTAGTGATGGAAAGATGATTCTGCATTCCAGATCTGGATTTTTGAGTTTTTATCACCTGATTTATATGGCTATAGAAAAGACACATGTGGAAGTGGAATAGTTACCTTACCTGGAGACTAGAAGCTTGGGTACAAAAACTGCAAGGAAAAGCAATAGCCAAAATATACCATGCAGGAAAATAACAGGTACTTGAGTCCATTAGAGAGGGCAGTGGGATTGATAATGCTTTTGACTCTGAATGAAGGCAATTCTGTTTTACATTTGCAAGAGTCAATTAATTAATACTCTGACCAAGAATAGAGGGGCCCTGCCTTTGACCAAGCATTGGAAAGGGAGGAATGAGTTGGTTGGTCTTTATGTGTTTATGTGCCTGACACATTGGCCTCGTGGGTTATAAAATTGTAATGGACACTGATGCACAATGTACTCTAATGTCAGATTTCAAAAAGGCAAAATCCTTCTGTATTTCTATAGTGAGAGAAGGATCCCAACAACTGTCTCTGTTGGAGGCTGGAGTAAGTCTAAATGGGATGGAATGAAAAAAACATCCTTTTGTAACTGGTCTGGAGGTTCCATGTAGCCTTGGTGTAGTCTATCTCATGAGACAGTACTTCAAGGATACCAAAGAACATCAGTAAGTCTTTTGTACAGGTGTACTGAATGTGGAGAAGATTAAGCAATTATCTAAATTGCATGGGTATAGTATAGTTAGAACTAAATAACCCAGGTGTGGAAACACAGTCCTACTGTTTGTTGTGGATTGATATAAACTAGTTTGGAACAAGGTGAAGCTCCTGAACACATGCAGAATATTGATAACATCATTGTGTGTGTAAACACAGAGAAATGGAGAAGAATAATTTGAATTATTTTGAAAACTCGTTTTGCTATTAAAAAAAGTCAAAAAACTTGCACTAGAGATCCAGCTTTCAGGAAGAGAATCATCGAATGGTTGTGGTTGGAAGGGACCTCTGGAAAGATAAAAGGAAATACAGGCTTTCTTTGTGGGTTTCTGGAGATTGCATATTCTAGACTACGGCCTAGATGTGAGCTCTCTCTGTCAAGTGACTGGAAAGAAGAAAACATTTTTATGGGCTGAGCAGTGACAGGCCTTTGAACAGGTTAAATGGGAGATTGTGAATTCAGTAGCCCTCAAACCAGTACTATAATCATAGAATCAGAGAATGGTTTAGGTTGGAAGACACCTCAAAGATCATCCAGTTCCAACTCCCTGCCATAGGCAAGGACACCTCCAAATAGAACAGGTCACTCAAGTCCTCATCCAGCCTGGCCTTGAACACATTCAGGGAGGGAGTAGCCACAACCTCCCTGGGCAAACCGTTCCAGTGTCTCACCATCCTCCCTGTAAATAATTTCCTCCTAACATCCCATTTAATTCTCCCTTCTGCCAGTTTAAATCCATTACCCCTCATCCTGTCATTACAAGCCCTCGTGAATAATCCCTCCCCGGCCCTCCTGTAGGCCCCCTGCAGATACTGGAAGGTTGCTATAAGGTCTCTCAAAGCCTTCTCTTCTCCAGGCTGAAAAGCCCCAACTCTCTCAGCCTGTCCTCATAGCAGAGGTGGTATCTTGGCCATTCAAAAGCAACCCTCAAATACCTGAGTCAGACAATAGCACTCATTTTCAAAATGACAAAATATTTGACTCAGGAATGTGCTGCTTTGAGGTTAATTGGAATATTTTAATGAGAGAAATTAACTCATTGGTTGTAAAAATAAAATAATGAGGAAGTCTATATCATTCCTTGGTTTCCCTAAAGGGATAAAAAAGCCAAAAAGTAAACAATTTGTCCCACTCTGGTCTAGGACACTGTATCTATCCAATTTATCTTTGTTTTGCTCTAATATCCCTCCACTAATCTTGGCTAGCACATAACAGAGTAAGATTTGCTGGTTGGTTTTGTTTGCCTGTCTGGGAAAGTAGAGGGGAAAAGAGAGGGTAGATTTGAGCCTTTGCTGAGCTGGTTTTCTTTGTCCAGGAGAGAGTTTGGATTTCTGTATTATTTCTAATTTTTATTTAATTGTAAATACTTTTAAATATATTGTGTATATATGCTTGTAAATTTTGCTTTGCCGTAAATATAACTTCATCTTACTTCCAAGCCATCTGAGCTAGTCTTGTAAAGTTCAATAGTGTTTGTGTATGAAAGTTCAAATGTTAGTGGAAGCCATTTGGATAGTTAACATTAGAGGATCTGCCTGTCACCCTGATCTTGGCCAATAAAAACTCCTACACACTGTGAAAGGAGGCAAGGTCACTGTAGAACATAAAAGTAACTGTCTAGGGGGATAAAAAAAAAAAAAATTCTTCCTAAGGAAAGAACAAACCTGTCCACAGAACTAGTTTTGCTGAACCATTTGGGTACCCATAGTGGATAACGAAGATGGATGGGGAAGTCAAACATGTGCCTCAAGGTGATTTAGTCTTGGGTGAAAATAATCCATGATTTCATTTGTATACTGGCAGCATTACATGGTGCTGTATGTCACAACTCCTATAACTGCCCACCTCTCAATGTCAACCTCTGTAGTGGGTTTGCAGTTACCTGCTCCCCCACCTTTTTAAAACCCTGGCTATAACTCAGAAAACACTGGAAGTTAATAAATGAAGCTTTATATTTACAGCAATGCAAATATACAAGCAAATATTTACAAGATATAACAAATATTTACAGATATATACAGTAAAAAAGGTAATACACACACCACATCCCTCCCGGAGATCAAAATCCCCAAGAGAGGGTAACCAACCCCCCCTACCACCTTTCCCCCTTTCCCCAGCCTTATCTCACCACCTGATGATGCTGCAGGTAAGCTGAAGATCAGGGAGATTAGTAATAGGAGAAGTTAGTAATTTTAGCGATTTTACTCTGAATTTA
>VWZI01002109.1:0-10633 GCA_013396835.1 Psilopogon haemacephalus
AAAGATACTAATTGCTGGAGAAAACTGGACAGGACTGACCAGAACATCAGCCTTGTCATTCCCTTCTCCTAGACGCTGCTTTCAGTTGTTGGCTCCGAATGTGAATGATACAATATAGATCCACTCTGAAACACAAAATTTGTTTTAGTTGTGAAAATAAAGAGAGCAATCTCTGTTTCTTAGCGGTCCTCAATAGAGCATCTTCTATCCAGGCAATCACACCTGCAACATACAAAGAATCAGTTACAACATTTAAGGGCTCACTATCCCATTTATGAAATGCCCACACTACTGCTGCTAATTCTAAGGTTTGCAACGAGTCCTCTGCTGACCCGTTTATAAGATGATGTTTCCATTGTCCATCTTCTTCCCACACACAAGCTGCTTTTCTCTTCGCTATGCCAGCATCTGTGAATACTGTATGACCATTTACTGGTGTAAGGGATATTTTTGGTACCTGGTACCATTTCATGTGACTCACCACCTGCCATAATCCTCCTGATGGATACACATTGATTATTTGACCTGTGTAGGCAATAGTTCACTTGTAAGAGCCGTGAATTTGCAAGGCACCATTCTAATTGATCTTTTGTTATTGGAACACTTATCTCTTCTTGTTCTGCTCCCTCTATTTCAAGGATACGTTTTTTACCCCTTTTTATCAGCTCTGCCAGAGCTTCAATGCAAGTTTGAATTGAGAATTTTGGTTGCATTGATGGAAAAACCCATTCAATTATTATCCAGTCATCGACAGCAGTGGCATTAGATTGACCATCCACCTTCTCCCCCTTTTTTCTTTGCCACTGCCCAATGATTGCAAAGGGATGATTTGTGTGATCTAAACACCATAATACCAGTGGTACATTTTCCAATCTACGAAAAGAGCAATTGTTTACAATTTTGGTACCAATGGTTGAAATTGCTGCCTTTTGCTGTGATGTCAGGCTAACAGGCCTGGCAGCATCTGTACCCTGCGATAATGACATTAGTGGTTCCAAATCCTCATTAGTGATTCCCACCACCTTTCTTACCCATTGATTTGCTCAGTTCCAACAGCTCATGTCTACCCTGTTCAGCTAGAAATTCTCCCACAGAGCTTCACTATTTTCTTGCATTACCCAATATGTATGTCCTGGGCCTTCAACAGAAACTACCATTCAGATATGTTTATCCTCACCCAAAGGAGATAATACCCTATTTTCCCAAATGTTCTTTTCACAAAAACCAGGAACTTTATCACCTTCTATTATTTGTAATAGATCTGATTATGCTGGACCAGCTCAATTCACAGAACCTCTACTGTTTATGAACCAAGTGGCTTTTGCTAGATGTTTGTCCCAACTTTTCAAAGTTCCAACCCCCATTGCTTTCAGGGTGGTCTTCAGCAGACCGTTGGAGTCTTCAATGTTTCCTGAAAGTGGTGCATAGTAGGGAATGTGGCAGATCTACTCGATGCTGTGCTCTTTGGCCCAGTTTTTTTCAAGATTGTTCTTGACCATTGTACTTTGACCATTGTTCACCATACTACAAGAGTTTCATTGTCTTAGCCTGCTTTATAGCAGCACAAACGTCACAGTCATATATGACTGGAGTCACAGCATCCATGGATAAGTCAATTGATCTATCACATGTCCATTGGTATGTTACATCTCTACCTTGATGTCCAGAGGAATCATGCGCCCACTGAGCTAAGAACAGTTCCCTTTGCTGTTTCCAGTCTAAATCAAGATCACAGTTTGCATCTACTTGGGAAACTTTTGTAGCTGAATTTGCCTGATGGTTGTGACAATGTTCCTCAGTAGCTTTACCTCATAGGTGTGTGTGCATCTATGTGTTTCATTTTCACTGGAATTTTCTCAAGATGATTATCAATATTTTGCCACAGGTCAGCAGCCCAAATAGGCTTTCATTTTCTCTGCCATCCATTCTTTTTCCAGTCTTTCAACCATCCCCATAAGGCATTAGCTACCATCCATGAAACAGTGTAGAGATAGAGCATTGGGCAATTCTCTTGTTCAGCTATGTCAAGAGCTATCTGGAAAGCTTTTACCTCAGCAAATTAATGATTCACCTTCTCCATCTTTTGCTTCTGTAAGTCTCCATGTAGGACTCCACAAAGCAGCTTTCCGTCTTTGTTTATTTCCTACAAGACAACAGGAACTGTCTGGGAACAAAGCATAGTTCTTTTCATCATCAGAAAGATCATTATATGGAGGAGCTTCCTCAGCATGAGTTACTTTTTCCTCTGGAGGTTTTCCACAGTCTGTGCCTCCCAGCCTGCTATAGCAGGTCTTTCAAGACTTCCCATTTGAGCTTGCTGTGTTATCAGAGCCATCCACTTAGATGATGTATCATCTCTTTCATGGTGTGGAGATTAACCTTTTCCTTTAAACATCCAGATCAGAACTGTTAATCTGGGAGCTAAAAGAAGCTGTGATTCAGTTCCAATTACATCAGAAGCACCCTGCACACCTTCGAAGACAGCAAATATTTTTTTCTCTGATGGACTATAATTTCCTTCAGAGTCTCTGTATCTCTGACTCCAGAAACCAAGTGGACAACCATGTGTCTCGCCTAGAGCTTTCTGCCATAGGCTCCAAGTTGTACCATTCTCACTTGCAGCCACATACAACATGTTCTTAATGTCTGGATCAGTTTGAACGGGTCCCAAAGCCATATCATGGACACTTAATTTGGTCAAAGGCTGATTGCTGTTCAGGACCCGAGTCAAAATGGCTTCTCTTTCAGGTTCCATCATAAAGAGGCTTAACAATCAGACTCTATCCAGGGATGTGCAGTCTCCAAAATCCAGCTGCTCCCAAGAAGGATAGTGTCTCCCTATTTGTGGGTTGCACCATGGTAGAGACTTTATTTATCACATCCAGTGGAATGTGACAGCGACCATCCTGCCACTGCCCTCCCAGAAACCGGATCTCTGTGGCAGGCCATTTTACCTTGTGCAGCTGTTTGAGTTAGATTTCTAGCTCAGACATAGGGAAAAAAAAGGGACCAGAGAAACTTAGAAGTGGAAGCTCTGAGTGGAGAGGTGAACATTCTAGGGATAGGCCATGTAATAGTAACAATAGATAAGTTAATACAATTTTATTGGAGCATCAAGAGCCTTATGTCTGGAAGCACAGCTTGTACCTTCCCTTTTGCTGCTTCTGCTGCACCTGCTGCTGTCTTCCCACCACCACCACTGTTTTGGCTGCTGCTTTTGCCGCTTTGCTGCCGCTTGACCCCTTCCCCATCTTCCTTAAGGTTATTATTTTTTCTGTAGTAGTTTATTCTCCTTATGCTGTTATATTTAGTTTAAACTATAAGAAATACAATTTCATTTTTCCTGACTTAAAAAAAAAAAAAATCCATGTTGTAGTGAGTTTACTCTACCAGGGGAGGGATCTGCTTTAACCTGATACACCTTGCTTCGCTTTATGGCAAAACCAGCCTTCAACAAAATGTCAGTTATCTTGTTGCCTGTCGAGGACTTCTTTGGCAGTTTCTCCCCAGACAATGATATCATCAATATACTGCAAATACTCTGGAGCTCCACCTTTCTCCAGTGCATCATGGATCACTGCATGACAAATTGTCGAACTGTGTTTCCACCCCTTAGGTGGACATGTCCAGGTATACTGGATACTCCTTCAGGTGAAAGCAAACTGAGGCTTGCATTCCTCTGCTATGGGAATAGTCAAGAAAGAATTAACAATGTCTATGATAGCATAACACTTAGTCTCTTTGGATTCCAACTCATACTGGAGTTCCAGCATGGGTGGTACAGCTGCACTCATGGGTGGAATTACTTCATTCAGGCCATGACTGTAAGCTGCCATTCTCCATTTGGCTTTCACACAGGCCATACTGGACTGTTGAAAAGTGAATGAGTTTTCTTGATGACATTTTGTCCTTTCAGCTGACAAATCAGCTTATGTATGGGCACCAAAGAGTCAGGGTTAGTTCTGTATTGTTTACGATGTACAACACAAGAAGGAATTGTCAGTTTCTTATCCTCTATTTTGTGCTGTCCCACAACTGCAGGATCATCTAAAAGTTCAGGCCTAGTAGACAGCTGTTCTTTGCCTTCAGTTTCTACAGCTGCTATTCCAAAGGCCCACTCGTAACCCTTTGGATCTTTGAAACACCCTTCTCACAGAAAGTCAATTCCCAGAATGCAAGCTGCCTCTGGGCCAGTTACAATAGTATGTTTCTCCCAGTCATTCCCAGTTAGGCTTATTTCAGCCTGCATCATAGTCAACTCTTGAGACCCACCAGTAACTCCTGAAGTAGTTATGTACTCTGTCCCTTTATAATTCAAAGGCATCAGGGTACATTGAGCACCTGTGCCAACCAAGGCTCTGTACTTCTATACTTTTGAAGTGCCAGACCACCTAATAAACACATCCCGATAGACTCTGTTGTCTCTGTGATCCGTCTCCACTTCCTGGCTGGAGGCAGGATGCTTCTAATGCTGAGCATTGCATCCACAGTTAACATGTAGACTTCTGGTATTGTCAGAACTATCTCTGGGGTGATTGGAGTCACCCTGGGAAGCTGAGGCAACTAAACTTTTGGTAACATAACCTCTGGTGTTGCCACCTTGCAGTTCCTGCACTCGTCTCAAAAGAACAGAGGTGGGCTGACCATCCCACTTATTCATGGTTTTACCACGTTCACACAGAACTCTCCACAGTGACCCACATGATTACTTGACCTGCCTAGTTTGTACTGGTCTCCTAGGAGGATGTCTATTGCTGATGGCTGAGACGTGGATTCATTCAGAAGTGGAAGGGGAAGGGGTACTATTATTCCCCATCATTGACTTGGATATGGAGGTCTTAAATTCTTCCTTCAGCTCCCTCATGCCATCCTTCATCTCTCTGGCCAAAACATCAAGAAAAAGGTGGGTCCACTACTGAGTGATATGGGAGCGTAAGAGTGTGACAGACTTGAGATTATCTTACTCCTTTTTTAAGGAAAAAGGGCAGTAAAATAATAACGCTCTCACTGAATTAGAGAAGAATACAGAAAGGTTGTATTTAAAAGTGTGCAGGAAAAGATATGGCATATATGAATCCTTAACACCTAATACAGATACAGGATACATGAGAATTCCCAAAAAAACCTTCCCCCTAAGCAAACCAAAAACAACCAAAACCCCAATGCTCATTTTTTCCCATCCCCCATTGCCTCCCATTAGGCCCCAAACAGGCTGGATTCACTGTGGCCTGCGGCCTTGAAGGCTGTGGGCCTACAGGGTATGGTACTCCTACATAGTTACTTACTCAGATAAGGATCCCTCTGGAGAGCTGAAAGGCAGGGAGAAAAGAGAGCAAATCGACCTTGCTGCCCACTTTTAAAGTGTTTGCAGGATTTATGGGATTGAATAACAAAATTACGAGATCCGGGGTGACCAATTCGTCCCCTGGGATGGATCTTGGTCTCTGTAGGTTTTTTAGGGACTCTGGGATAACCTGGAACCCCTCAAACCATGGCAGGGAAATATGGTAACTGAAGATACAGAGATGGCGGAGATGTTGAATGCCTTCTTTGCCTCAGTCTTTACTCCTAAGATCAGCCCTCAGGAATGTCACTCTCTGGAGGCAAGAGAGAGAAGAGGAGACTCCACTAGTCAGTCAGGACTGGGTTAGAAATCACTTGTACTAACTGAAAACACACAAATCCATGGCCCCCGATGGGTTGCATCCACGAGTGCTGAGCGAACTGGATGATAATGTGGCTGAGCCTCTCTCCAACATTTTTGAAAACTCATGGAGAACAGGAGAGCTGTCCGATGACTGGAAGAAAGCCAGTTGCACTCCTGTCTTCAAAATGGCATGAAGGAAGACCCAGGCAACTACAGAGCAGTCAGCCTCACCTCCATCCCTCATTCTGGAGGCCATCTCTAACCACATGGAAGAGGGCTATCAGGAGTAGCCAACATTGATTTCCCAAGGGAAGATCTTGCTTGACTAACCTGATATCCACCTTTGATACCATGACCAAATGTGGATGTCATATATACCTTGACTTCATCAAGGCCTTTGATACTGTCTCCCATAACATCCTCATAGAAAAGCTCGGGAGATGTGGCATAGATGGTTGGTGTGTGAGGTGGATGAGTGGATTGAGTGTACCCTCAGCAAGTTTGCCGATGATATAAAACTGAGGGGGGGGAGGGGCGTGTTAGGGGTGTGCAGCCATCTGGACTGGCTGGAGTGGTGGACAAAGGCTAACCACATGAAGTTCAATAAGGACAAGTGCAGGGTCCTGCATCTGGGGAGGAATAATAACAGGCACCAGTACAGGTTCAGGGCTGCCCTGCTGGAAAGCAGCTCCATGGAGAAAGACCTTGGAGTCCTGGTGGACAGCAAGCTCTCCATGGAACAGCAATGTGCCCTTATCTCCAAGAGAGTCCATAGCAGCCTGGGGTGCATCAAGCTAAGGGTGTCCAGCAGGTCTAGGGAGGTTCTTCTACCCCCTCTACTCTGCCTTAGTGAGACTGCACCTGTGTCCAGTTTTCGGCTCTCCAGTTCAAGAGAGACAGGGACCTGCTGGAGAGTCCAGTGGAGAGCCACGAGGATGACTGGGGGACTTGAGCATCTCCCCTATGGAGAGAGACTGAGAAACCTGGGGCTGTTTAGTCTTGGAAAGAGAAGACTGAGAGGGGATCTCATCAGTGTGTATGAATATCTGAGGAATGAATGGGGCTAATTTCTTTTTGGTGGTCCACAGCAATAAGACAAGGAACAATGGCTACAAACTGGAACTTAGAAGGTTTCGCTACAAACTGGAACTTAGAAGGTTTCACCACAAACATGAGGAGAAACTTCTTTACAGTGAGAGTGATGGAGCACTGGAACAGGCTGCCCAGAGAGGTTTTGGAGTATCCTTCTCTGGAGACTTTCATAACCTTCCTGGATGCATTCCTGTGTGGACTAGCCTAGATGATCATGCTTTGCCAGCAGGGTTGAACTCAATGATCTCTGAATTTTCCTTCCAACCTCTAATGTTATGTGATTCTGTGATCTTCTAGTTGCCTCATTTAGTCAGCAAACTCACTGACAGTAGGAGGATTTCCCCCCTCTACTTGAGCAGCTTGACTCAAATCCAGATCTTCTCCTTCTATGAGGAAAAGGGGTATTCACTTTTAAAGTGACTGCATATTTCTCTTGCTAGGAAGCAATTAATAACCCCACTATACTTAATATTGTAAGAATATTCAAGCATAGTGAACAAATTAATGGAAAACTCCTTTCATCGAGCAAGCTATCAGTCATGGGAAAAGCATGTTCTCCAATTTCATATGGGAATTCATCTGTAGAATTTCTGTAACCAACAAAACCTAAACAGTAGGTCCCGAAGCAACCCAGCAAACCTCTCAGCCAATGTATACCCTTTTGGCAATAAACCAGCAGAGGTGGTGATACATGAAAGAAACAAATCACTTACAAAGCATCAAAGTCACAGCCGAATAAATCAAATGCTAAAAAATCCAAAATAAACTCAACTTATTAATTCTGCTTATCAATTGATCAAATACTACATTATAATCAAGCCCCACATTTGGAACACTAATTGAAGTATGTGGTGGTTTAGCACCATTACAGAATTTGGGATTTACTCCCAAAGCGTAAATTACCACACTACTGAGAACTTGGAAGTAAAATGAAATTATTATTTACAAAAGTAGGCTAAATATAAAAGGTAATAAATATATACAAATACATATCACAGAAGCATCTAGATTGGAAAAGCCCCTCAGGATCACCAAGTCCAACCTATAACCCTATTCTACAAGATTCACCTTAAACTATATCCCTAAGCACCACATCCAAACGACCATTAAACACATCCAGGGTGGGTGCCTCAACCACCTCCCTGGGCAGCTCATTCCAGTGTCTGGCCACTCTCTCTGTGAAAAACTTTTTCCTAATGTCCAGTCTAAGCCTACCCAGCCTCAGATTGAGGCCATTCCCTCTTGTTCTGTCTCCAATTACCTGTGAGAAGAGACCAGCACCAGTCTCTCCACAATGTCCCTTCAGGTAATTGTAGACAGTAATGAGGCCTCCCCTCAGTCTCCTCTTTTTCAAACTAAATGGCCCCAGCACCCTCAGTTGCTCCTCGTATGATTTTATTCTCTAGGCCCTTCACCAGCTTTGTTGCCCTACTCTGGACCTGCTCTATCACCTCCACATCTCTCTTGTATTGCGGTACCCAAAACTGAACACAATACTTGAGGTTTGGCCTCACCAAAGATGAGTACAAGGGGATGATCACATCCCTACTCCTGCTGGCTATAGCATTTTTAATACAAGCCAGGATACCATTGGTCTTCTTGGCCGACTGGACATGGTGCTGGCTCATATTCAACTCCTGTCTATTACAACCTCCAGATCCCTTTCTTCCAGGCAGCTCTGCAACCACAGTGCCCCAAGCTTGTAGCATTGCTTGGGGTTGTTGTGACCCAAGTGCAGGCCTTGTTGAAACTCATCCCATTCATGTTGGCCCATTGATCTAACCTATCCAAGTCTCCAAGTCCCTCTGAAGAGCCTCTCTACCCTCATTCAAGTCAATACTGCCACCTAACTTGGTGTCATCTGCAAATTTACTGATGACACTCTATGCCTGAATCAAGGTCTTCAATAAAGATGTTAAGACAAAGTGGTCTCAACACAGATTCCTGAGGAACATCACCAGTGCCTGGCCGCCAACTGGATTTAACTCCATTGACCACCACTCTCTGGGCTCTCCTGTCCAGCCAGTGCTATATACAGGAGACAGTGTGATGATCTGAGCCATGAGTAGCCAATTTGTCTATGAGAATTTTGTGGGGAACAGTATCAAAGGCTTTTCAAAAGTCTAGGAATACAATATTGACAGCCTTTTCCTCATCCAGTAGCCTTGTCATAGAAGGAGATCAAGTTGGTCAGGCAGGATCTGCCCCTCATAAATCCATGCTGACTTGTCCTGATCCCCTGAGTGTTGTCTATATGATTTATGATGGCATGTAAGATGACCTTCTCTGTGATCTTCCCTGGTATCGAGGTCAGACTGACATGTCTATAGTTTCCAGGATTTTCCTTTCTGCCCTTCTTTTAGATAGGCCTTACATTTGCTATCCTCCAGTCCATTGGCACCTCCCCAGTTAACCAAGACTTCTGGTAAATAATGGAAAGTGGCTTGGCAAGCACATCTGCCAACTGTATATACATATACAACTAGACAATAGCCCACCTACCCCCCTGGATAAAGCCCAGGGGCTGTTGCCAGCTCACAATATTATCTCTCCCACTCCTAGTCAGTATCCTTACCAATAACACAAACAGTAGTCAGTGGAGAGAAGTAAGCAAGGCCAGAAGGTGGGACGGGGAAAAACAAGCAAGCAAGAGAGCCCAGAACAATCTGTGCTTCAAACTATAGAGGATTTTTCGACTGATAGAATGGGATAAACATATCTCTTATATTTTGTTTAGCCCCTTGAGAGTCCATCCCTCTGAACTCTCTCTCAAATTCTCTAGAAAACCTTTAATTGTAATTTATAATTAAGACACTATTCTTAAAACTGTAACACAATGATGAGACAGATCTTTGGACCACTTCTTACATATGGCAATGCAGCTTCCACAGTTCTGTTTTTTTTTGTTTTTCCTTTATGTTCCCTTCTCCTCTCCTTTTGGTGTCTTCTCAATTTTTAAAATGTTTTCACTAGGTTGCCACCAGCTTTGATTGGCTTGGCTTTGGCCTGTGGCAGATCCATTGCTGAGCAAGCTGGAAGTGACTGTGACAGGCACAGGGCAGTCCCTGACCTCTTGTCATATACACCCAACATGCCATGAAAGACAGAGGTGTCTGTTGCTGTGTGTACTCTGCTTATCTGTAGTCCCCCCATGAAAGGGGGGTTACTAGAGCTAATTGACACATAGGGTTGAGATATTTGCTTTATTTCAGTTCCACAGAAATAGGTGCCAGGCGATAAATTGCAAATCTAGCACACCATTATCTCAAAACAGCAGCAATTCATATACAATACAAATAACAAAGAAATTATATGTGATTGGTTATATGATTTTACATCACATCAATCTTTGTACGCATGCTTCACTATTTAGCTAATTCATTATATTAAGGTTGTTCTGTATTTATATAAAAATTTTCCTCCTAGAGATGTGTGTTTTAGTATTAAAATCACCACACTATATAGGGGACACCTTGATGGTTTGATCTCTGTCAAAATCTGTTTCTGTTAAGAAGCCATGAGGCATTATCTGTAGAAGTTGGCAGAATTTTATTGCCTTTAGATACTGCTCTTAATTACTGGGTCTTCTTTATGGTTATTTTAACCTTCAAGGTCTTCCTGTCCTTTAGTCTTAAGAGCCTTCCATTCTTGTTATCTTGGTTTCAGATTACTTCATTATAAGCTTATTCAGTCTAAAAGTCATCAAATTCTACTTTTGAAACTTATGGGTATGCATTACATTTCCTATAAGTCTCACCTTATCCAGATAACTTATTCTGGAGTTTTGTTCTTCTATTTTCATTGTAAAAGTGTTTGCCAATTTGGTCATCACTATTTGCTGAGAGTTTCTGTTTCTCATTGCTTGTCTGCATAGTTTTGTACACATCAGTAAGC
>VWZI01002115.1:0-37228 GCA_013396835.1 Psilopogon haemacephalus
GATAACTGCCAAACCACCACAATTTTGCTCCTTTTTTTCCCCCCTATCCTCTGTAATTCCCCTCACTCCTGCACCCCTTTTCCCCATCCTCTGTAACTCGCCTTACCTCCTATTTATTGTTAAAGTTTACCCTTTTTATAATTCCAAATTGAATTAAGTATTTATTGAGCTTTTGAGCTCAGGGGGTCTAGCTTAAAGTCAATACAGTAGTCATGAGTGGAGTGGCTGGGTATGACAACTGCAAGAGGCTTCAGGAATGGTTTGAAGGCAATCTCCTGGTAGAGGTTATGAATGAACTGACTAGGGGAGATGCTCTTTTGGACTTGCAATTCAAACATAGAGAAGAAGCAACTGGAAGCAGCCTTGTCTGCAGGGACTATGAGACTGTGACACTTAAGGTGGTAAGAGAAGTCTGCAAGGCAAACAGTGGAATGACAACCCTGAAGAGCAGGAGTCTCCCTGTTATGGGGGAGGAATACAAATGCATTGTACAAATTAAGGACAGAGTTTTTCAGAAAATGGTAACTACAAAAGTTGCCCTGTGAAATCCATGCTCCCATTTGTCATCAGTGAAAATGCTGACATTCTCAACTGCATGCTTACAAACATTTGAAAACCAGCATTCATTGTTTTCACTAAGCACTTAACAACCCTGCCTTCATTTTTGGTTCCCTTCACATGTTTAGAACACAAGACCCTTGGAGAGCACTGTGAAATCTCAGAAATCCCTTGAAGGGTGGGTGCACTTGCAGATGTAAAGAATCTGAGGTAGCTGTTTTCCAGAGAACCACAGCAAGCCCATTAAGCTGTTTCAGATAGATGTATGTGATTTTAAAACAGGAGATTGCATTTTACTTAGGGCTACAACTCAGATGTGGGGAGGGGTAAAAAAAAAAAAGAGCAGCTACACAGTTTAGAGAGTAACAACTAAATACACCATAAATCACATTTAAGTCTATAAGGGAGTGTAAATTAAATAGTAGCCATCCCTGCCTACTGACTGACTTCAAACTCTACATATACAGTAATAGAGGCAAGCAGAAACACAAGCATTTTTTCCCTTCTTTCTTTCTACTCTTCATCTCCCTTCATTCCTTCTCTCATAATTTTAAATGTAATTGAATAGTAACTATCTGCTCAGTCTATAGTGAATTCTGTGAGCAGCAATAGTAGCATGCAGGTTAGGTACATCGGGGATGATCAACTAATCCATGCACATTCTCTGTAAAATCCCTTTCCACTGAAAGGAGGGGGGAAAAAAAAAAACACCCCAACACAACAAACCCTACAAAAAAACCCAAGACTTTATTTGAAGATTAAAAAGAGGACCCAGAGGACAGACAGCGGGTGAGGCTCCCATGAGTGAAAGGGAACGATGCCTCACCTGGGCAGACCTCCATGTGTAGCAAGAACTGTGTATAAAAGATGATCACTGAACACTGAAAAAAGTGTCATGCCCATCTTAATTCCCCTAACAAAGAAGAAAAAAAAGCTAGATAAAATTCTGGTACTGTCTCATAAAGTTCCTACCCCACATCCATTTTCCTCTAGACCTTCCTATGTTCTCATACTATTCACAAGAACAAAAACTCAGTTACAGAGAACTGTCCCAGACCTTAAATACCACCAGTGGGAAGGGAAATCTTGTTTTGAGCTTATTTTGCCTGAATTTCCATGTAAACAAGACATACTAGCATTTTGGTGTGACAAAGTCTGATGACCATCCCAATGTAAGAAATTAACTTGCCAGCTGTGACCATATTCCTAGAAATGTCATGAAAATGCATGTCTAGGTATGTAAGAAAGATTATTAGACTTTTTTTTTTTTTTTTTTAATGAGAGAAAGGATGCAATTAGGGGCTGTTTTGTAAAATCTGTGAGAATTTTCTTGGAGGCAGGGCATTATTCCACACAAAGCTGCAGGAAAAGGTTTTGATTTGCCATGAGAAAGCTCAAGAAGCACACACAGAAAGCTAAAAGTCTGTAGGTCCTTTGTTCGAGAAACTGTAGACAAAAGACAGCATTTGCAAGTCTGTAAGGAAGAAGAGGGAGATATGGAGGTGTGGGCAAATGCTGTCTTCATTTCTATACTTTGGACACTTCTAGCGATGCAGTAGACAGATATGCTGTGTTTGTGTTAAGGCATCTTGCTAGAGAAACAGATTCTACCAGGGCATATTCACCTAGAAACACATATTCTGAGCATAGATTTGAAGCAGCATTGATGGGTACTCATGGACACAAGAGAGCTTAAGCACAGTGGCAAAGTAATCAAAAGGGGAAAAAAATGAAACAACCAAGGTCAACTTGGATGAAGCTCTAAGCAATCTGATAAGTTGAAGATGCCCCTCCTCACTGCAGGAGGACTGGACTTGAAAAACTTTAAATGTCCCTTCCAACCCAAATTATATGGCCTGGTATACACGATCTTTTCCCTGTTGTATTGATTGTGGGCTATTGAAGAGGCTGAAATTATAAATTATGTAGCTTTTATAATTTCCAAAAGCCCCACCCACAATCTGTGTGTAGATTAGTTTAAGTTTGGGTTCTAATTCGGTCGGGAAAAGTCTTCACAATGATGCCTTTTCTTGTAATTCAGGAAAAATCAGAAAAATGGAAAGGTTTGGGCATGAAACTTGCCCTACTTACAGATGGGAGACTGTCTCAAAGTCCGTGCGAGGTTCGTGTCTCCAGGTCCGTGTTCAGGTCCCAGTGCAGGTCCGTGCAGGTCCCAGTGAAGGTCTAAGCAAGTCCTTGCAAGTCCAAGCAAGTCCTGCTGCAATCTGTCCAGCTGCCATATATATACTGAGGTGATCTGTTGCCTCCCTGTGCAAGCCCATGGAGGGTGGGAGAAGGCACTTCACACCTATTGTACTAAGCCTCCGGTGACAGAGGTGGGGAGGGAGGAAGACCATTTCCTGCCCCATTCACACCTCTGGCGGGGCAGTGGACTGGGTGTGCCCTGCCACAGTTCACACCTCATTCAAACCTCCGGTGGGGCAGTGCCCTGCTCTGCCACACCTGTATTTATTAAATTCAGGTAATCCCTCTACAACGCATGCTGCCAGAACTGAAACTGGGTTGGAAGTGGTCTAGAGCAATTTCTGGGCAATCTTTGCCAGGTTCCTTCCATTTTTTCCTGCCCATTCCAAGTCTGATACTGTTAATTCATAACCCATTATGTGTGAAACCTCCACTATAGAACATCCTGCTGACCATGCCATATTTGATATGTCCCAGGGAGAGAAGGAAAGGTTTGCCTTGCCTCTGTTGGTGCAAACTGCAATATAGGCTGCAAACACAGGTCTGCTGTGAAAGAGGTGCTAATAGACGTCCATCCGATATTGATGAAACGCAGCAGGAAAAGGAGATACAACAGCTCTAAATGACTCCCATAAATACAGCATTTTGAAGGGCGAAACTGGCCCATAGGCATTAGCGTCCATTGTTTTGGCCAATGAATTCAAAGTTCTGCGCTAGGTGTCCACTCTAACACTCGAAGACACCTGGCTTGGTCATGTGCCATACACTAGCCCTAAGGGCTTTCCTGGGCCAAACGCTGAAGTTCTGCTCACATCTTCAACCCCCAGACCTTGCTACAGGAGAAGGAGAGCAGGGGTTTGAACTAATTTGGCCAGGATTTATGCCCTACCAGGACAGGTATACAGAGTGCACTCTGTATTACTGGAAGGGGAATGGTTTGCTTAGACATCTTGTCTAAGGATCTACTAAATCACTGTCATAAGAAGCTGGCCCCCTTCTCTTCACTAAACATGCTTCAGAGGAAAAACAACTATCTCATTTGTCGCTGCAGGAGAACCCCTGGAAAGGTGCATCCCCACAAAGCCCCTCTTTGCTCTTCCAAGGACTCGTTGAGAAAGTTCTTGTCTCTCAGGTATGTTTGTTCCTCAGTGGCCCTTTGCCAGAGAACAAGTTCTGCTTCTGCCATGGGGCTTTGAGATGAGTGAGGAAACAAGCACATAAAATTCTAGTTAGTGGATGCTGCTCAAGTATAGAATCACAGAATCATTTCTGTCGGAAAAGACCTTTAAGATCACTTAGTCCAAGCCCACCAGAATACTCCTGGTGAAGATGCTGACAGAGAGTATACTCCAGAAATGCCTCTTTTTAAGCACTAGCAGCTAGACAGAATTTGGATTGTTATTTTCACCTGGTACTTGAGACATATTTCACAAGCACAAACAGACTGAGCAACATATTCCTGTAGATCAAGACTGGTGGGTTAGCAGCTTACTTTGAGACCTCTAGAGATGAATCCTTTACTTTTGTCACTATGTGGGAGTCAGTAGAGAGAAATGCTAATGCAATTGGGTTTCCTCTTTGCTATTACCTTGTCTGGCAGCTGTGGCCTGATACTTTTCCTTTCACACACTTAAACAAAAGCTTGGAGAGTCATAACTCAAGGGATAACAGGCCATGTTCCTGAAAGTCATTGCAGTTCCCTGCACTTTATTAAGACATTTGCCCCTATTTTTAGGTTTAGCAGAACTAAAAATTATCTATGAAATTTAGAAAATATAATTGAACACACTCCTCTCCTCCCAGACAACAATGCAAAAACCAAAACCCCCAACCCCATAAACAAAAAACACCATAGAAATTACTCAAAAGAGGTAATACTCAGGCTTGGGTGACTCTAAGCAAAACTTGGATATTTGAATAGGCTAAGACGCCAGGTGCTCTTTTTTTTTTTTTCCCCAAACTTTCTTGATTTATTTGTTCCACTCAAGGCACATTACTAAGATGGGAAGAGGAGGAGGACGGCAGGGGACAGAAAAAGGAACACTATTTGATGGTATAAATATGTTG
The DNA here is from genome assembly GCA_013396835.1 of Psilopogon haemacephalus. NCBI lineage: Eukaryota > Metazoa > Chordata > Aves > Piciformes > Megalaimidae > Psilopogon > Psilopogon haemacephalus. Next base: position 4,831 of record VWZI01002115.1, read on the forward strand.
GGGAGCAATGCCAACCACGAAAAGGGGCCTCTCATCATGGAAAAACGAAACTTCTTTCGGCTTGTTTAAAACAAAAATTCCTTCAGCTGCAGAGAAGACAACCTCGCCCACGCCTGGGAGAGGCGTGGTTGGAAAAAAACGTCCTGAGGCGTCAACAGGCCCACAGTGACTCTCCGTGGACGCGATGAGCTACTACAGATGACACTCAGCCGGATTTTGAAGGAGGAGGAACAGAGAGGAGCAAGTCTAGCCTGAAGGAGCAGAAGGACGGTGTTGAAGACATCTCCGCTGCTTCCTCCCCGCGCAGCCCGAGCACCCGCAGCTCACTCTCCAGCCGAGGATGCAGGAGCCTTCCTGATACCAGGCGCGCCGCTTCGCCCTTACATGTCAGACGCTTTTTAGAGGAAATTTGGATGACTTCGTTTTCCAGGTAGGCAGAGTTTCCCTCTACAGCGGTCGGAGAACTGTTTGCTGAGGGTTCTCCCGGCAGGACTTCGGGAGCCAGGCTCTGCCCTCTCGAACCAGCTGCCCCTTTCAGGCGCATGGTGTTTAGACAGAACCTGCTGTAGCAGAACAGATACTTTCGCGTTGCTTTCAGTCTTGGAGCATTTTTACAGGAGTTTTTTTCCAGGTGTGGGTATTGTGAGCTACAGACTCCCATCTGCTGGGACCAGAGCTCTAGAAAATCCCTCGGGGCAGGGGCGACCAGGTGAACCAAGTTCTTTTCCTGTGGCAGCTGAGCTGCGTTCAGCACCCAAAATGAAGGGATGGCCACAGAGGTAGCACCGTGCTTGTTGCTGCTGGGCTGCTGAACTGCCTATCTGCTACAATTCTTCTTTGATTTTTGGAATTTCAGAAGACATTAATTAGGCTAAGCTGTTGTAGTGATTTAAACGTTAAAAGGTAGCTTTACTTTCATTTAAAATTTAGCTTGCACTTTGAAATTAGCTCTATCCCAGATGAAGCCAGGACACCTGGCATCTGTGTGCCTTAGTTATGCTAAGTTTCATCAGCACTATCTCCTTTTCTTTTTTCTTTTTTTTTTAAGTATTTTGGGGTTGGAAGTGGGGGGGGTGGTAGCAACCCTTTCCGAAATGCTTGTGAGTTCATTGTGCCTGTCTCCTCGGACCTGTTATTTGTTTGATGGTAGGGGTCAGCACAAGTGCTGTAAATTGAGGCTTCTGGGTGCCCGAGCCACAGCTTTGAGGGTTGCAGCATCCTCCTTGGGCCAAGCACTGCTCCTTCCAGCCCTCCTGTGGCATGGACTTTTCCAGGCCAAAGTAACAACATGGTTGCAGTAGGAAAGCTGGAGAAAGAGCTGTCAGCAGCTCTAAGTAAGCCTTCTCCCTGGGTGGTGTGTTTGGGTAGCAACGGTGACAAACGCTGGAATTCCTTCTGCGTGCAATGTGCAAATAACAGGCACAAAAATGAGGAAGAGGACAGGCATTGGTTCCAGATAGGACAGTTTTTCTTTCTAATGTTATTTATCAATCATTTTGCTAGAGTAAAATACTGCCTGCACAAGTGTGTGACACCATGGGCATCACTTGCCTGGGCAGGGCTGTGGAAAAATGTTGGGAGTGGGTCAATGTCAGAGCAGCACTGCGGTTTCAAACTTTATTCTGCATGTGACACAGCTAATGTAGCTCTCCTTTCTTAAGAGTATTGCAGGTTTTTTGGCTTTGAATAAGCTTCTTGCAAGCAGAGTTAGAGCAGAGCACGTGATTTTTTTTTTGCAAAGTTGGGAACAATTCTCTCAGCTATAATAGAAGTTGTGATATTGAAGGGGGAAATTGTAGGGCACCAGAAGGAAGTTCAGAAATACCAGTTTTGGGGGATAAGGCAAACCATGGCTCTGCCTAGCCAGGTGCATGAGGTGATCTTTCTAGCGCATCAAAATAGATCTATCTGATAAACAGATGTTAGAGTGCAAATAAGCCAACTGTAATTTGCACATTTGAAGTTGTTGCAAGTCATTTGTTTGCTATAATGTTACATTTCGTTCAGCTGCTCAGGATAGGAAGAGGTACCTACCATGAGAGAACCCAGGTCCTCCTGTAAGATTGCAATTTTAGCAAGGCTCTCTATAGATAACTATATACACTTTTGCAGTTACATAGGTAACAGCCAGGTCACCTGAGATCTGAATGAGGGAGCAGCAGAGAGGACTGTGCATTTCCCTGCAGAGCACCTGAGGCAATTAGTAGGAGCATAGACCCTAACGTGGGGAGGATGGTGCAAAGCAGTGCCCTCAAAATCTGTTTGAGGGACCCAAAACAAAATATTCCTACTGATTTTCTGTTGTGTGCATCTCATGGGGAAATAATGCATCACTCAAAATACAAATGCTGAAACTAGAAAAAATCAAGGGAAACACTACTAAGGCCTTGCTGTCCTGAAATATCACGGTCCTGCTCTTGCAGAGAGAGAAAGGTCAAAGAAGAACAGGATGGCCAGACCCAAGTATTCAAACTTAATCAGTCAGCTCCAGATTTACTTTTTTGTTTTGGTTGGTTTTGATTTTGTTGTTGTGTTGTTTTTTTTTACTGTCAGCATTCAAAACTTTTCTTCAACATCCAGAAAACAGTCTGAAACACATCATTTTGCTAATGACGTCTTGAGAGTTCGATTTCAGTGTTTTGCAGCAGAAGGTGGAGCTTTAAGGAATGTGAGATTGGTGAGAGAATCACAACAGCCAGTAGGGCACAGAGGATGATAAAATAGGCACTGTCACCTTCCCTAGCCTTGGAGACCTCTTAGGTTGGGAGAGGTGTCTTCAGCAGCCTCCCCACCATGTGAACAACAGGTGTTAGCAGAAAGCTAACACAGTTCAAGGTGTGGAGGTTGCCTCTGAGGGAGTGAGAGTGCTTGTGACAGAGTGGAATAGAGGAGACTGTGCAGCAGGACTATAAAGAAGTGGCATGTGTCTAGCGTTCTCATCTGTTGCTTTTTAGACTAACCTGCATGTGGAGGCAAAGGACCCTTCTGCCCAGTGCTTTTCCCACCCATGCACACGTGGCAGGAGGGAGTGAGATGGTTAAACTCAGGACACTGATCTGTGAGTCAGACACTTGGCCAAAGCCTCTAGTACTCCCAGCCTCTCCAAAAGCTGATGTCTCCAGCTTCCTCAGCTGTCGTGACAGACTAGCTCTAAAATGGTGCTGTCTGAAGGCACAAAGCTCTTATGTCCTACAAGGGACCAGGATATCCTACAGCTCTACTTTGTGGAAGGCAAACTAGATGAGGGAAGCCCGTAGTTAGACCAGAGGTAGGAACTCTCGATCTTAACTAAAACACATACCTGATCTTAGTGTTTTTTTCCCTTGTGATACCTATTCTGTTCTCTGCACTGTGATGAAAGTTGAGCCACATTGACCTATGCAGTGACTTCACAAGGCCATAGTCAGGTCTCTTTGCAAACAGCTGTGCTGCCTCTCTGAGCTGGAGAGGGAGGAAAAGGGCCCATAAACTACTTGGTAGGGACATCTGGGTGCTGAGCTGGAGACATATGAAAAGCTCTCAACGTCCAGAGGGCTTTGCTGAGCCGTGTCCTTGGAGCACCTCAAGCTGGTTTTCTGAACTTGTAGGTCTCTTGTCCAATTCACCCAAGAGATTTCTAAACAGCAAGAGGGTTTCTCCGTCCTCTGTGTGAGCACTGGCCCTTGCAGTCTGGTCAGTCTGGCACAAGCCTTAGCGAGGAGGAAGGCTGTTACTGTTGTATGGGTATTGGCAGCACTGATAGGAAGCAGCCTTTCCAGCATAGACCTATTAGCAGAGCTCTGACATGTGCTGCAGCTTGCAGTATAAACTGGAATAGGACAAGTCCTACCTAGGGATTAGTTGGTCACTGTGTGGAGAGAGAGATGGAGAGCTGAGCTGCCTTTTTCCTTCAGGCAATGCTGTTTCTCATGGAAGTGAGGCAGCACCTCAGCTGCATTGCTGATTTGCCCTCCTCCTGCACTGACAATGAACTGAATGCACTCTTGGTGTCCACTCAAGTCTTGAGTTGTACAAGAGTTATCTCCAAAGAAGCCATTCAAAGTCCCTTTCTGGACTGAAGTTAGGCCCTCTTCATAAGAGAGGAGGCATGTGCCTTTTTGGTTTGTGTTGAGCTGATCACCAAGCAGAAAAGCATCTACACTACTGCTGCTGCTGCAACAACACACTTGTTCTGTATCCTATCAAGAGGCCATGATGTTATTATCCTCTAGACATAAAAATGACCATTGCTTTTTCCTCCATGCTCTTTGCTGTTGATGTGTTGCTTGGGTTTTATCTGTGAATATCCTTCCAAACCCTGGGTTCCTCTGAACATGTATACATTCTCAATAATTTTTTAAAACTAGATCTTTAACTGCTCTGCTACTTAAGTTATCATAACCCTGCACAAAGCATACTCCCATGAGCAGCTGGACCTCAGATGCCCAGTGGTAGGTCAAATGCTCAAGAGGTATGTATCCTCAAGTTTGTATTTATTCATCCTTTCACTCCGTGGGTCGTGCATGATACAAAACAGCACAGTTAAAAGCAAGATATTTTGTAATTTTAGTATAGAGAGGCAGCACCATACCCATATGGTGAGGTGGAAAGAACCTTCTGCACTTTTGCTGATTGTCTGGCCAAGAAGGAGAAGAGAGTAGCACAGATGTTTGAATCTGTGTGGATCAGGGTTGGTGGAGTCAATGTGGGCATGGGGATAACAGACACGTGCCTGGAGAGAAACTATGAAATCCAAAGATCCTGAGGCACTGCCAGTAGTTCTGCCACCTGAACCCCTCCCTTCAGACTGACAGAGAAGCTAAAGCAGTTTTAAGTCATTCACCCATAGCACAACAAAGGAAATATGTGGATTGCTTTTAGCTTTCAAGTCAATATAAAATCTGATTAGTGGCCCCGTGATTAGTGGTCACAGTGATAGAGAGGTCCTGTTTTTCACATATAGGGTTTACAAGGAGCATTTACTGATTTTGTGTCTTCCCAGAAGAGCGAGGAGGTTGTGTCTTGTGCTTAACATGTAACTTGTGCTTTCCCACAGGCATCTAAATATCCAGAGAAACTGCTGACATGTTCCGAGAAGCATTTTTTTCCACTCTCCTTTGTGTGGTTCTAGTTCCCCTCCATGCTCAGTTCGATGGGGATCCTGGAGATGTCAGTCCAACCTCCTGTGCAGGTAATTTGGGTGTCTGTCTCCTTTATAGGCAGCAATTTCACTGGAGCCGATGGCCATGCTCAGTTACAGAGCCTGCTCACAAGGAGCTGACAGTGGCGTGTTACGCTCCTCCTGACCCTTTGTGCTCCTGGGCAGTGTCCTGGGGTAGTGATCAGTCTGTAGGGAGCAGCATCCTCCAACAAAACTCCCATCTTTAGGTTTGTCTTGGTGTGCAGAGAGGTACAGACAGAAGAGCTGGAGTCTGCCAGTAGTGGCTTCCCTCAGATGATGCAATAATGAATACTAAGGAGTCCACAAAGCCCAACTTTGTATCTGATGTCAGATAATAGTCTGCTTTGAATTTTATGGTTTCAGTGCTTTTCAGTTGCAATGCAAAGGAGGTGATTTATGTGCCCAGCCTGACTTTTACAAAAAATGGCAGGATTTTACAAGACTGTTTTGATACCCAGGAGTCCTTAGGATTTTGAAGTCCTGGGCACTGGAGTCTGACCCAAAAGCAGATGCTGCTGCAAGACCTGGGTGGGCCTTGTGCCTTTTCCAATATCACACTTAGGTACAATCTTTTAAAAAGTGCTATAAATCAGAGAGCAACCATCAGCCTGGCAGAAATTTAGTGCAGGAGAGCAAAAGTCGTACACCTTTCAATCTGGCACTTAGTCCTCAGTTTCCCCATCTCCTCCAACCCATCTGAAAATAACTGTGGATTAGTAAGAAGCTGTAACAGCCTTGCAGAGAGCTGAACCTTGAGCTTTGCACTGTGGTTTGCTCCCTTCACAACTCTGTGTGCTGTCTGTGTATGCTTCTTGGTTCAGGTTTCTAAGGGACAGTGAGGGATGTGCAGTGGTGCATGAAGTGTTCTGAAATGGTCTGAATAATTATCTCCATGCAGAAAAAAGGAACTGCCCCATCAATGTGTACTTCATCATTGACACCTCGGAGAGCGTTGCCCTGCAGACTGTCCCTATCCAGAGCCTTGTGGATCAAATAAAGCGGTTCATCCCTGTGTTCATTGATAAACTGGAGAGTGAGCTCTATCAGAACCAAGTCTACATCACTTGGCAGTTCGGTGGGCTTCATTACTCTGATGTGGTGGAAATTTACAGCCCTTTAACAAGCAGCAAAGACATCTACCTCCCCAGGCTGTCAGCTATTAACTACCTTGGCCGGGGCACCTTCACAGACTGCGCTATCTCAAACATGACAGAGCAGATCCAGACCCAGATGGCCTCAGGTGTGAACTTTGCGATAGTCATCACTGACGGCCATGTCACTGGCAGCCCTTGCGGGGGGATGAAGATGCAGGCTGAGAGGGCGCGAGACATGGGGATCAAGCTCTTTGCGGTGGCCCCCAGCGAGAACGTCTATGAGCAGGGACTGCGGGAGATCGCCAACCTGCCACACGAGCTGTACCGCAACAACTATGCCATCACCCAGAAGGACACTCTGGACATCGACATCAACACTATCGACAGGATAATCCAAGCTATGGTATGGAGGTGCAGGGAGTATAATGGAAGGGTCAAGAAAAGCAGCATGTGGATTGAGGGGATGCTTTCTGAGTGACTCCACAGTGGGTGTTGGCCACTGTGAATTCTAGAGAGCACCTTTTGCTAGGAAAAGCCTCTGTACTGTTTCTCTGGCTTTTTTAATGTCCTTTCAGCACTTGTGGGCCAAACGAGGTGTTGAGCACCTGTAGTTTCCCTGGTTGGATGCTTAACTGGGACTCCTTTTTGTCTCCATTCCCTGGCACATCTGGGCAGGCTAACCACCCTAGGCCTGGCACTTGCTGAAGGTCAGGCTTATATTCCATCTTGCTTCCCATCTAGGGCCATGTGGAAGAGTCTGCAGCACTGAGACATACGTGTATTAGCAGAGGCTTTGAGTCCCGATCTGTGACACACTGCTAATCAGGGATTCTGCTGAGAACATTTTTTAAGCCATGGGACCTTTACCACCTCCTCCCCCTTACTTGTGTGCTTTTTGGTGGGGGGCTGACCACCTTAACTAATTCTGGTTTTTTGTTTTTTGTTTTTTTTTTTTTCCTTTGCAGAAACATGAAGCCTATGGAGAGGTGAGTGAGAAGCATCTCTATGCCATTGTCACGTGACACTTTTATATTGCCTCTCCTATAGAAGACCAGCTCATACTTGGAAGTAGCAGAGCAGATTTTGCAGTGAGCTGCACAGATGGCTCTCTGCCCACCTGTGGATCAATACAGGGCCTGGGCACTTCTCCCCTTACCCAGTGGTTAAAATTTTTTTTTTTTACTCTTCACTCTACCTCCTCCTCACCTGCAACAAATTCAAGCCTATTGAATTCAAGTGATTCCATTCCTTTGGAAGTGTGTTTTGTAGGTGCTACACGAGCTGAAGCTCCTGCCCTGCTGGTATGAACTGCCCAGAGTTTGACATACATGGGGCAGAGTGATGCTCCCAAAGGCATGCACATCCCCTGACAGCCCCACAAGAGCAAGCCCACACCAACTCACCTCATCTGGTGCTTAGCAGATTTGTTCTTTCCATTTGGGCCCAGAGCCAAGCCATAATGAATGTGCTTGTGGCAACTTTCTGCTTTTGATTTACAGGCAGCACGTTTTTGCATTCTTGTTGCTGCCTCAACTCTGACCCAGCTGTGCCATAGTAGTTTTTAGCACTGTGGTTGAGGGGAGAGGTGCATGGAGAGCCATGGTGCAGAGCTGAGCTTTGGATGCATGATGGCTGTAGTGGTTTGAACAGTTACCTGCCCCCCCACCTTTGATATAACCCCGGCTAGGACTCAGAAACAGCTGGAAGTTAATAAATGAAGCTTTAGATTTATAGCAATGCTCAATATACAAGCAGATATTTACAATGTATAACAGATATTTACAGATATATACAGTGAAAAGGTAATACAGAAACACCACACCTCTCCCAGAGATCAAAATCCCTAAGAGGGGTTTTTAACCACCCCTACCACCTTTCCCCCCTTCCCCAATCTTATTTCAACATCTCTTGATGCAGCAGATGGGCGGAGGTAGATTGGCCAAGGGGATTAGCAGTAGGAAAGAAGTTAGTAGAATTATTGAGAATTAGCTACAAAGGCAGAGACAAAGGAACCATGCAAGGAGCAGCCACAGCCCCAGAAGGTCTGAAGCACTCTGACTTACCTATATTTGGGTTACAACTCTTAAAACAGTTTTTTCTTTCTCAGTAGAGCTCTGAGGGAAGTAGCATCATCTGTTTTCCTCTCTCAGCCTATAGTCTATTTTCTCACTTAAATTCTCCAATTAGTTCAAACCAGCACACTGGCTCAGCACACGTAGCAGCCAGGACACTGCAGCACAGCAGTTACACCTCCTGTTTAATTTATTTCAGTGCTACAAGATGAGCTGCCTGGAGATTGCAGGTCCACCTGGTCCCAAGGGATATCGAGGCCAAAAGGTAAGCCACCCTATCCTGTGAGAATAATGCCTGTGCCTGCCACAGACACTGCAAGATGCTCTACATCCCACCTCAACTGCAACAATCTTCATAGGCATAGCACTCGCATGGCAAATAACTCCTCAGCATCTGACTTGGCCCTGGGAGACTGCCGTGCTCCAATGAGTGGAGCACACAGCCAGTGCCACTGTCTCATGTCCATGCCAAGGCTGATGTATTGACAGCAGGCATCCACACATTGGCCGTACCAACCACAGCCAGTCAACCATGTCTCAGCAGCTGAAGACAACAGGAGTGAGGCAGCAGCTGTCTTCTATTCTTCCACCTTCTAAAGCAGAGCTCTCACATGTGCAAGGTGTCAGATTCTCCTGCCCTCAGCTCTGTGTGCCCCCATCTTAATACATGGGGCAGCTCCAGCTCCCAGTAAGCCAGCATGCTGCCCCAAGCTTTGTGGAAGCAGCTGCAGTGAGCCTGGTGCTCCCAAAAATTGTCATTTACTTGTAGTTACCACCAAGTTCTTCCTTACAGTGTTGTGTTTTTTTTTCCCTTTCCCTAGGGTGCAAAGGGAAACATGGGTGAGCCAGGCTCTCCTGGGCTGAAGGGACAACAGGTGAGTTTGTAGAAAGTCATCCCCACTGCAGCTAGTAGTGCTGCCCGTGCATGAACTGGGGCTGTGTCTCTGCCACACTCCAGCTAACTCTCCATGTTTTCTTCCCCTAAGGGTGACCCAGGTATTGAAGGTCCGATTGGATACCCTGGTCCCAAGGTAAGAATCCTAATAGCTGATAAGGGAGCTCTTTGCGTTAATTGAGTTTTGGTAAAGCTCTGCTTCTCCTTCTCATTTTCCTGTTTCCCATCCAAGACCCTGGGCGCAGACCAGCTGCCTCCACTCCTGCTGATTTCCAGGCATTAACAGTGTTCATTGTCTTTTCTTTTTGTCTAGGGTGTCCCAGGGCTCAAAGGAGAGAAGGTGAGAAAAGAGACCAAATGGCATGTCTGGGGACTTGGGAAGTGTGGGATGGGCACCTCTCTGTTGCAAAGATGGAGAGTTTAGCTGTAATGGGGGAAATAATAACCCTAAAAATACATAATTTCAGACATGAGGAGGGATTTGCCAGGACATCTCAAAGCCTGTCTTCTTCATGCTCATGATCGTTTGAAGTGTTGTTTTTACTGAGGTAAATGCAGAGGGATGCAGGCAGATTGGCTGACTCTTGTCCTCTTCTTTCTGTAGGGTGAGATTGGATCTGACGGACGGAGGGTATGGAAGAACATTTCCCAACTCACATTTTGTCCAGCTCTTGAGTGTGCATTAGAAGATCACTGATCCCTCTTTTTCTGATCTTGGTCTCAGGGTGCCCCTGGTTTGGCAGGCAGGAACGGCACTGATGGACAGAAGGTAACACCACTTGGGAGCACCCCGTAGTGTGGCTGCTGCTGTTCCATTTCTTTACCCACCCTTGGTCTCCACAGGTTGTTTTGTTTTTCCCATCCCGCACACTAGCTTTTTGTTCTGACTGAGGTTTCTATGGACCTATTTGCACATTATTCTGCATTTGAGCTGGCTGGAGATGAATTAATTCAAGTCACAGAAGTTTTAACCCTTCATCAGAAAGCTCTCTGCAGGAGCAAGAAGCATAATTGGGGTTGCTCCTGCTGTAGAAGGTCACCATCTGGGTGTCTCGATCTCATTTGAGTGTTAGTGACCTCTACAGGACATGTACACAGAAAGCTTTGCAGGAATTACAGCCCTAAAGCCAGGTTCAAGTACCTTACAACAAAATCCCTGAAATTCTCTGTCCCCTCTACCATTTAGTGTCAAGGGCTACAACCTCCCTTAAGTCTGAAGGCCATGCAGATATACTGCAGTGGCACAACCTAATTTGAGATGGTTTTGGCTGGCTTTGTCGACTGGCTTTGTTCTGCACTTTCTTGTATACCTAGACAGTTATATCTGCAAGGTAATACCAATTCTTCTTCCCACTCCTCAAATTCCTGCTGAAGCTCCTAAAACACTGAAGTCATTCAGACACCACTGCCAGGGTGAGTTGTTGAAGTGCTGCTGGCAAAGCTGTTTTGGGACAAGAAGCAAGGTGAATATGAGCTGCTTGCACATGAGATGCATGGTGGAGGACCAGCACAATGAATGTGAGGGACCGCCAAATCCAGCCTCAGGCGTGTGTCTGTCATCCAGAACATATGTGCAGAATGACTGTGCTTGAATTCCTACCAACGTCCGTGCTACTACCTGGGACGCTTAGACTACTTTCTCTTCTCCATTTGTCTCTGCATACCAAACTCCTGTTTAAGGAATACTCTTGCTATTTATTCTCTAGCTGATGACAGGTACGATCAGCAGAGTATGTTAAAAATTGGTTAACTGTTATCAGGAAAAGTTGTGTTATCCCTTCAGACAACTACAGCTTCTGTGTCTTCTTATTTTGAATGCTATCACTCCAGGGCAAGCTGGGGAGAATTGGACCACCAGGATGCAAGGGAGACCCTGGGGACAAGGTAAGAATGTTTCACTCTTTCATTCAACACATCAGTTGTGTAGCTGCCGGATGAGTTGCACATGTAGACAGATGGCCAGCAGGAGGTTACTGACCCATTTTCCAACCAATTGTATGATCTGATCCTAGGCCTAGGATTCCCAGAATTAGGACCACTGAATTTTTTGTGCCACTTCTCCATGGGCAAGTAAGCTGGGATCCCTTGGTGACCCTCCACTTCACATACGAGGAGTTACTGCTTTCATCAGTACAAGCAAATACTATTTTAGTCTCTAGAGCAATTTCCTAAGCCAGTTGATTTATTCTTCAAGGAAATATTGTATTGCCACTGCAAAATTTGTGGCTTTGTCTTCTCCCTCCTTAGGGCCCTGATGGCTATCCAGGAGATGCAGGAGACCAAGGTGAAAGAGGAGATGAAGGCATAAAGGTACAAGGGCTCTGAATGCTGGGCAAAGGCCACCAGTGGGGACAACTGAACAACATTGCCTGTATTTGCTCTTAAGTCCTTTGTTACTCATGGGGTCCATAGGCTCTGGGATCTGGATCCCAGATGAAGAGCCTTGCTTGCCCTGCTTCTTGAGCTCCTCATGGTGCACAGAAACATGCTGATGACACAGGCAATAATCATTGCTCTCTGGCTGTTTCAGGGAGATCCTGGCCGGCCTGGTCGCAGTGGACCCACAGGACCTCCAGGAGAAAAAGGAAGCCCGGTAGGTTCATGCAGCCTTCAAGCATCTTACTAAGTTCTTCTCTGTGTGGCATGGAGTTGGAGAGGTACCAGCTGCTCCTCATGGGACAGCGCAGCACAAAGGTTACTGCTTGACAAGGTATCTTTGTGATCCTGCAGGTTAGCCCATTGGCATGGTGAAAACACAAGCCCCTCAGTGGTTGAGTGAACTCTCCCATGGTATGTGGGCCCACCAGTACCATGGGAAATGTCATCTGGGCAACAGGAGAGAGGACTGCACATTCCTGCAGCTGCCCATAGCAAAATGAGAATGAGTCTTGAGTGTTTGTCCAGGGCACAGAAAAGCAGGCAAAACAGATTTAGGATGATTTACCTTTCTAGAAAATCCATTGCACTGCACCTTTCCTTCTCTTCCTATCTTCTCCTGAATAGAAAGGCCCTGTTTTGCCATGGATTCCCCTGCCACAGTCTCATGACTGCCACAAACACTGAGGAAGTGCCAGTGTTTGCAGGCTGGTTTTATTCACATGAATCAAGTTCAGCAATTACCCGATCAGAAATCTCATGCAGGCTGTACCCTCTGCACTTGTGGGTATAGCCAAGGGGTTGCTATGCTGATGGCCAGCTACTTCAGACATAGCGGAGGAGGCTGAAATAGGCATCCAGCTTTAGACAGGGCATCACAAATGCTGTAAGACAAGGCTTTACACTGATTGATGGAAGAAAGGTGATACAGCATCAGAGTGCTCCAAGGCTGGAGCCTGTACGCATATCTTTGACAGTAGGCATGGCAAGTGTGTGGGAGCTTAAGTGGTGTGCTCATACACACATCTGCCAAAGGGTGGTCTGCCTGACACAGCACAGGGGGATTATGTGTGTGCAACTTGACCTCACTTCAATAAACTTTTTTTTCTTTTTCTCCAAGGGACTCCCAGGCAATCCTGGAGCTCAAGGGCCTGCTGGAACTAAGGGAATAAAAGGTGAAGCAGGATCTCCTGGACCTAAAGGAGAGCCTGTAAGTGTCTGAATAGCTCTCTGCACAATGAGTACATCATGGGAATATAATGCAGTTTCATAGATGCACTCTGAGAATCTGCCCCATTTAGGCTGCCTGCCCTGATTTCTCCATCCTGAAGGATGTGCATATGCTGACAACCTTGTGTCCTCTGTAATACTAAGCCTGATGTTAAAAGTTTCACCTTAGAGAAACATCCTATATTCCCATATAACCACAAATGCCTCCGTGAATGCCCAGGAACCTTTGGCTGTACTCCAGCAAGTCTCCTAAACTTCCAGCTTCTCACAGGAGCTCACCGACCTTATGGTAGATCTTGAAAAGAGCAGCAATGAGCTGTAGCTGTGTCATGACATCAGTGGTGCCATGGAGACCCAAGCTAATATGATAGGGGACTGCAAAATTTGGAGACTGGGTTAGAGAGAAGATACCCTGGACAAACACAGTAGCACAACTCCACCAACACTGAGAGCTCAGAGCCCAACTGTCTTGTGTCCTTGTGCAAGATCTTCTGGGGAAAGCAACACCAGATGAGCTGGTAGTAAAGGAGAGCCTTTATCCCTGAGGGAATGAACCATAAATGTTTGTGGTGACCACCATCCTGAAAAAACAGTCTGGCTGTAACTTCCCCAAGCAGTGCCAGTGTGGGCATCCTTGCCTCCCTGCTGCCAGGCACATGTTTACTAAGGGGGCAAAGAGATGTCTCTTAGGCCAAGAGGAAGAAGGCAGGGCAGTCAGTTGTTGCTGTTCAGATAGCATCCACCTTCACATACTATTTATGTGACTCTGTCTATCAAGGGCCGACGTGGAGATCCAGGAACAAAAGGCAGCAAAGGCAGTCCTGGGATCAAGGGAGAAAGGGTAAGCAGAGCAACTACCCAGAACTTTGCAAATGAGCCCAGGGTGCTCAGGACTGGTGTGTGTGATGTGTTACTTCCCAACTACGAACTGTTCAACAAGAGAGATGGGAACTGCAGATCTCAGTGGGCTATTCTCTGTTCCTACTGCACCTGATGTCCTGATGCTGTGTTTCAAGCCAAAAGAAACACCAGACCTGAGAGCGGCATCATCATGTCTCCTTGCTCTCATGAGCACTGCTGTGCACTCAAACAGCACTGGAGACCTTCCTGACCAGGAATATCTTTACCCTCCTCGCAGGGAGATCCTGGTGCAGAAGGTCCTCGTGGTCTGCCTGGTGAAGTTGGAAGCAAAGGAGCAAGGGTAAGTGTGGAGCAGGAGTGACAGTCAGTAGGCAGGCAAAGCAGTGCTGCTGTGTGGGGCAGCTCACCTGTTTTCCCTTCTTGTGCACACCTGCCTGTACCTACCTCTCTACATTCTTACATATTGCTTTGCTTTGCAGGGAGACCAAGGACTGCCAGGACCCCGAGGCCCTTCAGGTGCTGTGGGAGAGCCAGGCAGGATAGTAAGTCATCCTGGAGCATCTTTGTGATTATGTCTTCTCTCTGTAGTGAAAGGTTGCCCTACTGACATAAGCTGGCTGAACTGTTCCTTCCAGGAGAAACCTGCCTGAGCTTTTCTCAGGGAGGCTCAAAAATTACCCCTGGGGCCCTTCTTGGGGCAGTGGCAAAAAGGAGGACTCAGGAGTCCCTGCTTCTCCTTCATGCCCAATCACAGGTGTTTCCATGACAATATAGACAGGGCCACAGGAGAAGGAAGTAGAGCACCCTTTTGCCCTGAGTCTGTGGTTAGTCCAGCACCCCACTGTGGAGGGAGGGCCATGACATTCACATGGCTCCATGAGATGCAAGAACCTGAGTATCAAATCAGTCATTGTTACAGTAATCTTATCAAGAGTGGAGATGCCTGGGAGCCCCAGAAAACATCCTCACCCACTTCCTTCACTCTCCCCAATGCTGTTCTGCAGGGATCACGTGGAGACCCTGGTGACTTAGGCACAAGAGGTGATGCTGGCCCACCAGGACCAAAGGTAAAGTACCTGGATGTGACTCTGCATTTGAAAGGGTATTTTGATAAGGTTTTTCACTTCTCTTTTAAAAAGGGAAATTCCCAGTGCAGAAATGTGTCTTGCTCTGGCAAAGGCAGCTCTGTTTACATCCCTCACCCTGCACAGATACAGGGGTGTCCCTGTCATGAGGCATCCCTAAGACTCTAGAAAGCCTCAGTCTGCACAGCTATTCCATATATTTCAGGGTTAGCTGCAGAAGTCACAGCTCCTGGTGATGTTCTCACCTCAATAAAGACAACTTTGGCTCACACTGGCATTGCCAGGTCAGAGAGGCTGAAGATTTTGTTTCTGATTGGTCTTCTTTTCTTTTTCCTACACAAGGGTGACCGCGGCAGACCTGGCTTTAGCTACCCTGGACCCAGAGGACCACAGGTATGCATGCCTCATCCAGGGCAGATATATGTGCCACGAGGAGGCATATTTTAATGGAAGTGGCTGTTGAGCAGTTGGGAGAAGAGTGAAGGAGAAATTAAAATGATCAGGGTAACAAAAAAAAGTGAAGCGCACAAAGAGGGGCAGGGAGTTGAACACCAGGGCTGAACCTGGTGCTGAACTGTTTCCATCAGCCCAGTGGCAGAAGTGCTGGGGATACAAACCTCGATGGTGGTGATGAGAAGGTAGCTGTGCCTATCACCTCAACCATCAGCCTGAAGCTACCCCTTTTGTTCAGCTTTGTGTCCATCACTGCAGAATTGGGATATATGAAGGCTTGGTGGGTGCTAACCTCTCCCTCCTCTCCCTTCGCAGGGTGACAAGGGCGAGAAGGGGCCTCCAGGACCCAAGGTGAGCATGTTTGTCTCTGTCACCTGTATTTTGTACTGACTGAAACACCAGGTAGTTGTCACTTAACCCTCTGAGTGTGTGACCAAGGAACCTATCCTGCCGCCACCTGCCCTGGGGTTCCCTGCAGGTACAGAGCTGAGGTGTATGTCCCAAGCCCGTCTCCCTTTGAAACCATCTGAAATATGCTTTACAAGATTCTCTATTCTTAGTTAATGCTATGGAAACACCTTTTATTTGCTCTGTGCTGAGCTGCTGGTTTAGAGGCTGCTCTCCCAGGCCAGACAGACATCTGTTTTTCACAGCTCATAGCAGTAATGCTTCTGCCTGAGCACATCCAGATATGCTCCATGCCGGATCTGTTTCTTCTTCCTTTGAGCAGGGAGTAAGAGGTGAGCTTGGACCAAAAGGAGCACAAGGAACCAAAGGAGTGAAGGGGGAACCGGTAAGTAGACTTCCCACAGTGTTAGCATCTCCCTCCTAAATGTCTGTTAGATGTGCTGGGGGTGGCACTGTCTGCTCCCCTGACTGTCCCCTGTGCCCAGGCTGAACTGTGACAGGGCCATGTCTGATGAGGGCATCAGCAGGAGCTCTAAACACCAGTGGTTGTGTTGCCAGCCTTGTCAGGGAAATGTTCAACTCTTTGTTATTTCTTGCCTAGGGTGATCCTGGCCCAGGAGGAGAGCCTGGACCCCGCGGTCCAACTGGTGAAGCAGGACCTGAGGTACAGTACCATACCTTCATGTCTGAGCACATGCTCCAGCTTCCTCCTCTTCTCCTTAATGCTCTAAAGCTCAGCAAACCCCATCAGGTCTTACAGCAGCAGGACTTGCTGGGGGGACACCAGCTGCCAGACATATCTGCTAGCTCCCCACAAGGCTTTCCTATACTTCCTGTGGCAGACTTCTACAAAAAAACATGGCTTTGATGACTCTGACATCATGGGAAACTTGTGCCTGAAATCCCTGTGCTTTCCTTGCAGGGAAGCTCTGGCCCACCAGGAGATCCTGGCCTGACTGTAAGTAGCACTTCCCTGCAGCCCCCAGTACTCCTCTTTCCTCTTCCAAGACATGCCTTTGGTGTGCACAGCCTGAGAACAAAACAGTATCAGGTCCTGCCATTGCCTGACAGAGGTGGCCTGTGGCTTCCCATGGAAGATAAGGAAAAGGAGGCTGGGGCTGGCCAACTGGGAAGGGAAAGGGGAGCCTTCCATTAAAGGGGACAGATGCTGCATAAAGGGAGGGAGACGCTCACCCTGCATCCTTTTGCTGGCAGGACTGTGATGTGATGACCTACGTGCGAGAGACATGCGGATGCTGTGGTGAGCAGACCATCTCCCCTTCCCAGGACAAGGGAACAACCACTCAAGGGAGTGGGAAAGAAGCTCACCAGAAGCTGCCTCCTTCTTCAGGAGCAGCCTTGAGGGAGGTCTGGCACTGACCACCAGTGTGGTAGGCTCTTAGCCACTCTGCACGCTCTGCATAGGAGACACCACAGAAAGTCTTTCCCTGCTCACCCTGGTCCCAGCTCACCACTGAGTGTGGTGGTACTTGTAACGGGATAAAGCTTAATTAGGCTCGATATCCCGTGGAACGAGGGGGGTCCTAGTGCCCCCCCCCGAGGTTCTTTTGGGTTCCGGTCCGCAGAAACAAACGCGTGAGAGAGAGAGAGAGGGCTCCTGGGGCCATGTGGGGTGCCCCCACCCCCTCAACCCCTACTGGACCTTGGACGGTAGGGGGAGGAGAGAGCCCGGGGATTGGACCAATTCTAGGGTGTTTGTCACCCCATACCGGGACAGTATTGCAGGGGCAGCCTTACTTAGCTCCCTCAATTTAACTCCACCATCACAGGAGCAGTGAGTTAACACAAAATTGCATAGGCCAGGTGATAGGGTAGAGTCTGTTACACAGCAAGATTAGAAAGGTTTGTTTCAACATACATTGGCAGAAAGATGCATGTAAAACCCACCCGTCTGTGGGCAGCACTGCAAACACTGTGACTTTGAGTGCTTGGTGTGGCACTGTCTCTTCTGCCCTGGTGGCTCTTGTTCCCACCATTGCTGACCTTTGTGTTTTCCTTCTCCTGTTCCTCTTCCCAGACTGTGAGAAGCGCTGTGGTGCCCTGGACATCATGTTTGTTATAGACAGCTCGGAGAGTATTGGCTACACCAACTTCACCCTGGAGAAAAATTTTGTGGTCAATGTCGTCAGTCGTCTGGGCTCTATTGCCAAGGACCCCAAGTCACAGACAGGTCTGGACTCTAGGGACAGGTCAAAACACAGGGGAAAAGAAACGGGTCTTGGATCTCTGCAGCTTCCATGTTTGTCTGTAGCCACACTGGGCTGCACTCCATCTGTCCAGCATTTTTGCAGCAGGCCAGTTGGGCAGCTCGCTGGTGTTACAAAAGTTTGCTGACTTTCTCCACTTTTCACTGAGGACATAAATCCAAGTAACATGATGCTTCATTGGCAGGTGCCCGTGTTGGAGTGGTGCAGTACAGTCATGAGGGGACCTTTGAAGCCATTAAGCTTGATGATGAGCGTATCAATTCACTGTCAAGCTTTAAGGAAGCAGTGAAGCGCCTGGAGTGGATTGCTGGAGGCACTTGGACACCATCTGCCCTTCAGTTTGCCTATAATAAGCTCATCAAGGAAAGCAGGAGAGAAAAAGCCCAAGTGTTTGCTGTGGTGATCACAGATGGGCGCTACGACCCCCGGGATGATGACAAGAACCTAGGGGCTCTTTGCGGCAGAGACGTTGTTGTCAACACCATTGGGATTGGAGACATGTTTGATCAGCCAGAACAGAGTGAGACCCTGGTCTCCATCGCTTGCAATGAACCCCAACGAGTCCAGAAGATGAGACTCTTCTCAGACCTTGTGGCAGAAGAATTCATTGACAAGATGGAGGATGTGCTCTGCCCAGGTCTGTACCTGTCCTTGTACTGCTCATAGAAACTGGAGTTTTCAAGCCCCAGGGTTTTGGAGCGTGCTGCAACAATCACAGCAGCTGTATCCCAGCAGGATGGCAAATAGCTCATATGCTGGGTCATTCACAGCAGGGACTGACCTTTATGTAGTCCTCAACAAGCAGCCTTTCCTCAGAATTGGGCCAGCCTTTTGGGGTGGTCCTTTGGAGGTCTTTCCCCTTGTAAGAAACCTCACCTTGCCACCCTGACTGTGCAAACTGCAAAGGGAAGTGTCAGCACATTACTCGATTTCCCTTGTTTTCTTTCCTTCTAGATCCACAGATCGTCTGTCCTGAGCTGCCCTGTCAGACAGGTAAGTGTTACAAGTAGCTTCATATCATCTGCACGAAGTGAGAGTGCACAAGGCTTGGGAGTGGGAGGTGCAATCCTGTTCATTCCCTTTGGATGGCAGGGGTTTGGGAAATAGTGTTATTTCACATGAGGAGAGGCTCCAAGGTTTCATCTCCTGCTCTCTTGCTCACGCTCTGAGTTACCTGCACAGGTAGGTATGAGTGCACTGTGCTAGTGTGCCAGCAGCCTGTCCCTGGGAACCAAGGGACAAGTTCTGACCTCCGAACTTGGCAATTTTTTGCTTGTTCCGTGTCCCCACTGCACACCAAGCCAAATCCCTCTTGCTAAACTGTCCCACCTGTGCAGCCTTTGAAATGCAGAGCCTAACTTGCAGCACTGGGCAGAATGCTTCTTGGAAGCGATCAAGGCAGAGCAGGGGCTAGGGACCATTTGGAAAATAGCACCACAGAGGACCCAGAACTTTGGCTTTTCTAACGCTGGCTAGTTTTAATTAACATTTAACTCAAGGTGCTGGATTAAAGGAAAGAAGGCAGTACAAACCCTGTGGTATAAAGGAGATGGCTGCTGCTCACTGCAGGTATCTTTACTTGATCACATTTTACTTGTTAAGGGAGAGATCTGCAACCTGAATTCATGGAAATCCTGCCTGTCTGAGGCTCGTGCCTGTTTAAATGCATCAGATGTACTGTTTGCTGATATGCACAAATCTTATAGGGGACAAAATTTTCCCAATTCTTACAACTTCTCTCTCTGCTCTCGCCATGAAGCTTCTTATGAAAGTCCCCAGTTTCAGCTCAGTCTTATACTGAACCTCAAACTTCATTTTCAAGGAAGTCCCTTCATTCCCACATAAGGCAAAGGACAAATGGTCCCAGGATACTCAGAAATCTGAAGACAGAAATGCTGTAATTATTCCCATCTGAAATCTCCAAGGAGTATTTTGGATGGTTGTACCTGGCCATACAGAGTGCACAACACCTAACTGTGGTGCTGAGCTATCCACACAGGCTCCTCTGCAGTATCCTCTGAAGGACTTTGTCCTGCAGATCTGTGCAAGAGGAGGTGACTTCCCCATGCCAAATTGATGACTGCTCAGATATCTTCAAAGGTTTTGGTCTTTGCAGCCTTCCTGTTTCTGAGAAATGCAGCAGGAGGTGCATTCATGTTCTAAACTTGGGCCATCAAAGGTCTCCAAATCAAGGTGAAGTTGACAGTCCTTTCGTTGTACTGCACTTGAGTGCTTCTGTTCCTGATGTAAGGTGAGAACAGTTCACTGACAGTCCTGGGGACCAGAACAGAAATGGCTTGAGGAAGCATCTGAGGAGCTTCCCCCTTTGGAAACTGCCTCAGGCCATTCTGTAGGCAGGTCAGATCAAGAGGACATGGTAGCTGGAGTAATGTGTGTGTGTGTGTGTAGTGTTTCTGTGTAAATGCCAGTACATCCATCTTATCATAGGCAAAAATTGTCCTGATGTGCTAGACCAAATAGATCAAGATTTAAGTGATACTCAGGGATTCTGAGACCTTTGGGGAAATCGCCTTCCACTCATTGCACTGGCCAGCCTGTGATGCATTGCCGTCATCATGTAGAAGGGTTGGCAGTGATTACATTTGCATAGTGGCAAGGGAATCTGGATTGTTGGATGGGATGTGACATAAGGTATATGACAGAGCCTGGGCCTTCACTGCTCAGTGCTCATTGCTGTGGTCTCCAATAGCATCTCAAGAGTTGGATGGACATGGTGTTGTTTGCAAGGTATGTGACAGGGCTTTGTGCGCATCCAAAGTGTGTGTCCAGTTGTAGACAGAGCAGACAGGTTCAAGCTAGGGAGGCAACAACATCTGTCCCTGTTCTTGGCCCCATGGCTAACAGAGTGGCAGTCCTGCACTTTAAAGAGGAAGTCAGTATCTCATGTCAGGTGCCACTGTTCCAGCCTTGGTATTGTCTGCAGAGTAAAATGAGGTACAGGTATTACATACACCCTGGCTTCCTCCCTGCTGCCCTGCAGAGACAGGCACATTGCCACTTCAGGTTCACATCTGCAGCTGAAGTTATGCTGCCTCAGTTCTTTGCCTAAGAAAACCCAAGTTCCCACTTTCTCAGGGCAGACCTTTGTCTCTCTCTTTGTCTGCCCATCAACTACTTCAGTGATAATGGGATGTTGGATTGTTAAATGGGTTGAATGCTGAGAAAATCAGAACTGACCATTTGCTTCAGCAGAAACTGCATGATGCTCTGTGAGGCTCTTTCTAACCCATGCAAAAGGCTTTGCTTTGAGCTTTGGAATGCTATGCAAATTTAAGTTTGGCACAGTTAGGTAGAGATTAAGGTTTTAGAGACCCTGGGTGATGTGCAGGAGTGTTGCATACTACAGGGCAGTAACTAGCCAAAGCTCAGTGGGCAAGGAGTTTATGTAATGCTGTCCCTTAGATGTCTTTATAGCTGTACAGCATCACATGTACAGTTTACATATAGCACAGTTCAAAACTACCTCATGACTGAATCCCATATGCAGAAAGAAGCTGGACTCTGGCTTTTTTCTAAATGCTGCTCTTTCTCCATTGTACCTGGGAGGGAACTGGTCAGTTAAGGTTTCGTGTAATTTTCTGAGGTCTCTCAGTGGATATATGATTGGTTTGTTGTTTTTTTTTAATGTGAATCCCATGGTTCCTCAGACATAAAAGTGGCAGAAAGATTTAAAATCTGGCTTTGATCCTTACTTCTCTGTCCTTCCTTAGATCTGATTTTTCTCTGGTGCAGTATGTCTAGGAAAGCCAAGCAGCTTTCAGAGACACAGTCGTTGCTAGTAAGTCCTGAAAATATTCTTTTGACGCTCACTTGCAGATGACAGGAACCCTGGGAACGTAAACCCACTTATTTTCCGCCCCATGGAAGAGGGAGTCAACATAGATTTCCCCAGCACCATACATTCGATCGCCCAGTTCCTAAACTCCACGCGGGAAACCCAGGACCCCAGCATGTACACCCAGCTGGTGGCCACTCTGGCCTTTACCGCCGAAAAAGCCAAGTTTGCCACTGGAAATGAGCGGCAAGAGTGGATGGACTTGTTCATTGACACCTTCAAAATGGTGCACAGTGAGATTGTGGGGGACCCAGAAACTGTGATAGGGCTTTGCTGACTTCCCTGTTAGAGATCGTGTGAAGTAGGTGGAGGCAGAGGTTGAGTGGAGCTGGTAATTGTCTTTCCTCATGTGTCTGTTTGGCAGAGGGGACAGGTTCATGGGTAGATGCTTTTAGGTTAGGAGAAACACAGGCAGGGAAATGGCTTGGCTGTGCTCAGCCAGGGTTGGGACACACAGGGCAGTTCTCTCCAGCCTTGGCTGGCTGATGAGCATGGCAGCTTTCTCCAGCATTGCCAAGAGATGCTCTTGCTTTGCCCAGTGCTTTTCTGCAGAGATGCTGCATTGCCTCAATCTTTGAGCCAGACAGACTGCTCCCCTCCAGCCCTCTCATGTTCCAACCTTCTTTATCAAGCTAGCATGCCCCAGGCCTCAGCCACATGGCAGTGCCAGACTTCACCAAGGAGGCTGCCAGCATGCAAATGCTAATGACCAGAGTGAGCCCCTGCAGAAAGACTGATGTTCTTTCCCATGTCCTCTTGCATATGCATTCGCTTACCATTTCTGAAGCACCTTCTGCATCCTCTCACTGGGTTACTTTGAGGGCTTTCTTTGGGTCCTGCAAACCATTTGTGGCAAGACTGACAAAGCAAGGTGCCTCTCTTTGCACCACAGTGTCTCTATGCAACCATGAAATAGGCAGCTGAGGTTACTGAAGGGAAGGAACAAAAAGTATGGGCAAGAGGGCATTCCTGGCTTTCCATCGAGAGCAACAAAACCTGGGGACTGCTTCTCTCAGAAGCTATATAAGTTTCCTCTGCCTTCTTCACTGCTTGTACATTTGTGTTTCTTCTCTTTTAGTTAGTAACATATACCTGTTCATATCCAAGAGGCAGAGGTTATGTAGAGACAGACAGTCCAAAGCAAGAATTCATGACTGCAGTCAAACCTCTGTGCGGCATTAGATCAGCTATTTAAAAGCAAGTATTTAAACATGATGTAGTATAGGCCATTCAATCCATACCTGGTGCTGCTTTGGTTTAGAGCGATGACAGACCCACCACGGGCTGTGGGGATTTGTGTTTAGATGAGGAATGATACTTCCATGAGCTTAGCTGCCCCTGGTTTTCACAAAACATCAGGCAAGTGACTGTCAGTCCTGTCTCCAAAATATCTGGAGAATAAGGCATAAGAGGAGAAAATGGAATTTTGTGTGCAGGCACAAGCAGAAGTGATCATTGCCAGTAAGTGAATTTTGCAGCCTCTCTAAATGACATGGTATTGTTGCAATAAAGTGCTCTGAACTAATGTCACATTTACTGGGCGGAAGGGAGCTGTATGGTTTCAGAAACATGGTTGGGCTGTGGTGTTTCCAGGCTTGCAAAGTGGAGCCAGCTGCCAAGTTCAGGCATGGGAAGTGGAATGAGGAACTTGGCTCCTCTGAACTTATTGCAGTGTTTTCTTCCTGCTCTGCTTCAACATCTGGGGCTTGCTAGTCTAGGCTGGAAGTCAGTCAGAGACGGGTAGGCAGGGGAGGTATTTGTGTTGCTCTGCAGATAAGCAGATCAGACATGCTGCACAAGAATAGTTTTTCTCCCAAGGTTTTGGTAATTTATGCTCACACTCTGTAGGGGCAGAGAACCCTGCTGTTAGCACATAATAGAGAGAAGATAGTTCAGAGCATTTCATGTGGTGTGCTCTGCATTTTTGGTGGTGGTGAAAGGATCAGCCTGTGTCTGAGTCCATATACTAGCATGTAGTTGTAGTCCATATAAAATCATAGAATGGTTTGGGTTGGAAGGGACCTCTGAAGGTCATCTAGTCTAACCCACCCCTGCAGTCAGCAGGGGCAACCTCAACTAGACCAGGTTGCCTGGAGCCCTGTCAAGCCTCACATTGGGCCCTGGGGATAGGGCCCAAACCACTTCACTGAGCAACCCATTCCAGTGTTCCACTACCCTCATAGTAAAGAATCTGTTCCTAACATCCAATCTAAATCTACTCTTCTCTAATTCTAAGCTATTGCCCCTAGTCCTATCACTACAGACCTTTGTGAACTGTCTCTGTCCATTCTTCTTGTAGGACCCCTTCAGGTAGCAGAAGGTCACTATTAGGTCTTCCTGGAGCCTCTCTTCTGCAGGCTGAACAATGCCAGCTCCTTCAGCCTGTCTTCATAGCAGAGGTGCTCCAACCCCCGATCGTTTTCATGGCCTGCCTCTGGACCTGCTCCATCAGCTTCATGTCCTTCATATACTGAGGGCTCCAGACATAAATATGCATTCCAGATAGTCTGTGGAAAGCCAAGCTTCATGTACTGTTTTGATTTTTACTCCAAAGTTAGTGTGTGACTTAGCCTGCTGAGGTGCAAGTAAGAACTAAACTCAGAGTAGTTAAACTTCTCCAGCCATGATGTTAGAGAACAAGCCAAAAAGACCCACTGATTTGAGAAGAACGCCTCAGAATTGAGGCATCTTGCTGAACATGACAAGGATCAGGCAAGACCAGCCAAAGAAGTAGTTATTTCATTTCACCACACAGTGACTGTGCTTCACTTCCTTTGGAACTTGACAAGGTTCAATGAGGCCAAGTGCAAGGTGCTGCAGCCAGTTCAGCTCCTCAGGATCAATACATGCTAGGGGATGATGTGGTTGAGAACAGCCCTGTGGAAAAGGATTTGGAGGATCTGATGGGTGAAGAGCTGGCAATGTGTGCTCACAGCCCAGAAACCAAGCATATCCTGGGCTGTGTCAAAAGCAGCATGATCAGGAGGTCAAGGGATGAGATTCCATCACTCTGATGGTGAGACACCATCTGCAGTGCTGTGCCCAGCTCTGGAGTCCTCAGCACAGGAAAGACATGGACCTGCTGGAGTGGGTCCAGAGGAGGCCACAAAAATAATCCAAGAGCTGGAATACCTCTGCTACAAGGACAGACTCACAGAGTTAGGGCAGCCTGGAGAAGAGAAGGCTGCAGGGAGACCTTATTGCAACTATCCAGTATTTAATGGGGTCTGTAAGAAAGATGGGGACAGTCTTTTTAGCAAAGGCTGTTGTGACAGGACAAGGGATGATGGTTTTAAACTAAAAGAGGAGAGATTTAGGTTTAGATACAAGGTAGATTTTGTTTGTTTTAAATGGTGAGGGTGGTGAAATAGTAGCACAGGTTGCCCAAAAAGGTGTCTTATTGCTAGTCAAGGTCAGGTTGGATGGTGCTCTGAGCAACCTGATCTAGTTAAAGATGACCCTGCTCACTGCTTGGGGGTTGAACTAGATGCCTTTAAAGATCACTTCCAATCTAATCTAGGATTCTGTGATTTCCTAGTAACAAAGCACAACACTATGTTAACTTGGGGAAAGGACAGTCCACACCTTCCCTAAGACATGGGAGGAGCTGTGAAAGCAGGAAGCCCCAGAAAGTGTTGGGAGGTTACTCTTCATCTCACTGCTGATTTCATCTCCACTGTCAACTCTGTGAAACAATAGAGGAAATACAGTTTACCCAGGTTTTAAAAGAAGCAGGAACATGATATGAGTGGGTGGAGTTGCTCTGCAATCGCACGTAAGGAGAAGGGTTGCTAATGGCAGAAAAATCAGTGGCATCACTGCTTTCTGTTTTGCTTCTGTTAGATGTTCTCAGCTGTGCCATAGCATATGGGATGCAGTATAGTGGGCTACAGGCATTGGTGCCTTGCTATAAGCTATGTGAGAAAGACCAGGGCAACATTTAAAAGCATAACATGAAAATTTTAGCTGGCCTAATCTACAGTGGTGCCTTCAAGGACTTAGCTCCCAGTTAACGATGAGAATTTTGTTTCTTGATGCTGGAAGTGGTGCTTGTGTTCTCAGCCTCTCAGAAATGAGGACCAGCTGCAACAGACACCTGACAATGAACAGAACAAATCAAGCTTTTGCAGCACTACTCACATCTGTGTTATGTTCCTGTGGTAAAACTCATATGCAAAGGTATGTTATCACATGGCTTGAAGGCAGCTCTATCCAGCTGTGAGGGATGAGCAGCAAGTGTCTTGGGGGAGTGTTCCTGCAGTAGAGGCTGCCTGGGGAGCACAACTGTGTGTTATGCTCTTACAGAAGCTCCATGGAGTGATGCTGTTCTCAGCTGCTGTCTGCTTAACTAGGACCTCTTAAGGTTTGCTTCTAAGTCATGTAGAAGGTGAGTGGATCCTGCTTGTCACCACAATAAACATGACTAGATGTAGACAAGCAAAAAGACAGACAGCCTAGTAAGACTTCTTCAACATGATATGCAGCACTCTGTCCCACCTGCTTGCTTCCTCCTGCTTCTGGAGACCCCTACTCAGATTTCAGACCATGTGGTTGAAAGGGGCATGTCTTTCTGCCTTTCCACCTCCAAACTGCACAAAGCAGGTAATAACCAGGCATGAAGGTGCTGCCAAGGCGAAGTATTCTTGTGACAGCAGTGCCTGTGTACCAGGAACTGCAGCATCTCTGTACCTTTAGACAACATTTCTCAAGAAAGATAGGGCAGAGGTGAGTACATACTCTTATTGCTTTAAAAGAGGGCAGTATTAGAGTTGAATTTTTAAATATAATATTCAAAAGCTCAAGGTTGGGGCTGGGGGGGAGGAAAGAAGTATCAGTCGAAGATCGGTTTCTATTGCAGTCACAACTGGCATTGCAAAAGCCTATTGTTCACAGCAAGACAATGTACATTCAAGGCATGCCATCGTGGTAGATATGTCTCATGGTGTGGGCTAAAGAGAAATGCCAGTCTACAAGCTCAGGGAACATGGTACAGAAACAACCACAGAGTTTTACAATGTCCAACAAGTTAGGTTAAGCCACCAGTACCATCAGGAGTTTCTGCACCAGGTTTGACTGTTCATGAATGGAAGTGATGCCAAATAGTCTCCAAGCTCAATGATATGCACCATTAGAGCTTCTGCTACACTGTCTTGTGCTGTTGGATCGTGTTGGATGCTGTTGGATCATGTTGGATGCCATGTCTTCAGTTTTGAGAGTGCATGTATCTACGTCACCTAAACTATAACTTAGCTGTTTGCCAGATGTTGTCTATATGTGTGCTAATGTACTACTCCATCTGTTGCTCATCCCATACAAGTAATTATGTCAGTTCAGCACCTTACCATGCTGAATCCAGGTATAGTAGCGTTCAGCACTTGAGAAAGCAAGCTGGATTTGCTCATATTTTGGAAATTCAACATAATGTGATACTCCAATCCCAAAAGTATCCCTAGTTGCCAGAAGTGGATGCTCAAGCTGGAGCTGCTCCAGAATCTCCTATTCTTTGCCCATCACACAACACAAAATAATGCTGGCTTTGGGAATTCACTTTTTTTGGGCTGAGTCATAGAACCACAGAACTGCTTGACAGCGATACGTCAAGCAGCCTGCTGCCAAGCTGGGTGACCAGTGACAGCAGGTACATCACAGATCCACTCCTGCACTTGTGTTTTTAATGAGTGCTTTCAGCAGGGAAGGAAACGCAAAGGAAGAGAATTCAACAGTGCAGAAATGTGTTTCTTGAAGAAACACTGCACAGAGAGAAAGACCAAACACAATCGACACGACTACGAGAAAGGGATTAAATAATACCCTCTAGCTATTTCCTTCTCACTTTTCTTTTATGAATTCGTTCACTGGCCACATGCCTGCTTTGTGGACAGACGCTGTCCTGAGTAACTGAAGAACAATGTTCTTCTGTGCTTCACTCAACTCTGTCTATTGTGTATTGCAAAAGCTGCTTTACTACTCACAGGTGCATCAACAAGGATAATCTTGTTTTCCAACTGTATGATCCAACCTTTAGAAACTTCAGAAACTGTTTAGAAATAATTGAAAGGTTTGCAGATGCTGCCTGACATTAATCTCTAGATATTCCTCTTACAGACAAGAACTAAGAGTTGTTGTAAGAAGGTGGATATAGTTCTAGAGTTGAAATGTATGGACCTGTGTAATCTTATGGAGGTCTGTCATGGGCTCTAGAACTAACATTCATTAAGACCTAGTGCCCAGGAGCTGCAGATATCAGAAGCGGAGTTCATACATTACCATCTGCAAAGATAGGCTTTGGTACCAGAGTGGGACTGGTCCTTCTTTGGACAATGATGCCCAAAGACCACTCCAGCCCAAACTATCTGAGGCAATCACCAACCTTATCCCATAGCCTTTTTTTCACTCCCAACTCTTGTTGTCTTCTTCTCCTGCAGAACTTGCAGTTGCCCAGTGCACGCAGCGCCCCGTTGACATAGTCTTCTTGCTTGATGGCTCTGAAAGGATCGGAGAGCAGAATTTCCACAGGGCACACCAGTTTGTGGAGGAGGTAGCCCGACAGCTTACTCTGGCCAGAAGCAACAATGACAATATGAATGCACGGATTGCATTGCTACAATATGGCAGTGAGAGAGACCAGGATGTTGTCTTCCCACTGACCTACAACATGACAGAAATCTCCAATGCTCTGGCTCAGATCAAGTACCTGGACTCATCCTCCAACATTGGGTCAGCCATCATACATGCCATCAACAACATCGTGCTCAGTCCAGGAGTTGGGCAGCGACTCGCCCGGCGCAATGCTGAGCTCTCTTTTGTCTTTATCACTGATGGCATCACAGGAAACAAGAACCTTGAGGAGGCCATCAACTCTATGAAGAAGCAAGATGTGATGCCCACAGTAGTGGCTCTAGGGAGTGATGTAGACATGGATGTCCTGCTGAAGCTTGGTTTTGGGGACCGGGCAGCTATATTCCGGGAGAAGGACTATGACAGCCTCTCCCAGCCCAGCTTCTTTGACAGGTTCATTAGGTGGATATGTTAAATGAATGGAGTGCACATATCCTACTCTCACCAGTATACACACCCCTGTTATTACCTGTTTCATTTTCTTCCCTTTGTGTAGTTGCTAGAAACATGGAGCTGGCCCAGAACAGCTGCCCTCTGAGTCCTCCTTTCTAGCCAAAACCAGAGCTCTTTTCTGATTTTTCATGATGAAAACTCCTGTATCTACATTTATGGTGCTAATTGAAACCACGGCATGACATAAAGCCATACAATGTACTTCCATAAAGCTTTACAAACACCAACCCCCACTTTGTGTATGTACTGTAATCCTAGGAGGCCTTGTCATGGAAGCAAGAAACCCTTCCAGTGTGGTAGGACAAATAACCATCTCTAGTTTTCAAAATGTCTCAGTCTCCCTCAGTGTCCTGTGAGGAGCTTTATGCTTGTGACATTCTCTGTTCTTCAGCAAATCCTTTTCCAGATTACTCATCTTTTTTTGTTGTCTCATTACTTCTGCTCTGAGTTTATGACATTTCATGTGCTGCTTGTGATCAAGGGTCACAAACAACTTGCTTTCCCTATGCATAGCCCCTGGGAACTTGCTCCTTTTACCCAGGAAACGGTGAGAGGTTTTGCTGCCTGCAGCAGTTGCTTGCCAGTGCTCCTCTAGGTGCTTTCTATCCTAAATTTCACAAATCATGTTAAAGATACTTGTTTTCCTCTGGCCGTGTCTCCCTTGCTTCCTTCTGCCATTCTGACCTTCACCAGAACCTGGCTGAGAGGGGCAGCATGCCTCCCACCATCTCACAAATTATTGGGCAGCTGCTGGAGCTGCTTCTTTGTCATCCTAATGTGCTCAAACTAACCATGGTGCTGCCTTCCCACTGGTATCTGCTGAGCAATGCCCAGATTTTAACTTGAATTGTGCTGTCTACCAGAAAAAAAATAAACTCTTGTCACCCTATCCCTCCTGATTCTGTAGTTTGTTTGGGGTTTTGATAATTTTCAATGAGTGGCTGAGTCTCTTGCTGCTAAGCTGATAAATACTGGTAGATTTGTATTCTGCCTTTCTCACAAATGCTAGAGCACAAGGCCAAGGTTTCCTGCAGCACAGAGGTCATGGGGCACTACTGAGAACCTGAAGGATCGTAGGATGACAATAGGACCACTTCTTCTCTCCCTATTGTCCCCCCTTGCAGACCTGTTCCTCTGGCGCCTGAGCCTGCGCTTACTCCAGTGGCCATCATACTGTGGTCTCTCAGTGTGACACATCTTTAGCCTCACCTGCTTCAAGAGTGAAGGATCCTCAGGTAGTCCATTTTGAGGGACTATGTCTTTTCATAACATGAGGGTGGCATTACACCTGAGTCTGTCTTTACACACCCTTTCTTCAGCCACTCTTGCAGCCAGCAGTTGTGTGTCTCAAGCCAGGAGACTGGGACAGGGACACACTCTGAGGATGGGCATTTCTGTAATGTCGCATCCATGATGGTGGAGGTGGGGCAAGGAGGAGAGGCTAGTCAGGACTTGGGTTGTGTGTAGGGGACCCTAGACCCACAGAGCAGAGGAGCTGGCAACACAGGCGTAGGGAAGGGCACAATGGTGGGAAGCTGTGGCCACGTATGCTGGGGTGTCACTGCCATGTTTTCCCTGCTTTGGAAAGGAAAGCTGTCAAAGACCTTCAAGGTCTTAAAATTGTCACAGTGAAAGCACTTCCAGGCTTTTTACCATTTCTAGTAAGCATGCAGCCATCCCATGGACATGGCTCAGGGGCTTTAGAGCACTCACTGCTCTTCCATGTTATTAGCCTGGAGTGGAGGACAGCAATGCATATACTGCAGCAAAGGGGGAGATGCAGCATTCCCCCAGCAGCCCTTCTGCAACAGTAAAATTTAAGAACTTCCATAGGCAATGGAATCCACAGTAGCAGTTGTCTTTATTGCACAGAGAAAAAGATAATGCAAACCAGCACATGATGCTGTCCATGCTGCTAGCTGCAGCTTTGGGGATGTCTTTCAGTGGGTTCTCCAAAAAGACAGGATGGAGCTGCTGCCTGTCATCTCACAATGATTCTAGATCAAAGAATTTACAATCTTAAAAGAAGAAAGATCATCTGGCAGGCAAACCACCACTCTCAGAGAAAGAGGAAAGGGAAGGAGCAATAAGCAGGTGGAACCCATGGAACACTTGGCTTCTTATTTCATCAATTCTTTGTCATGAAGGTAGGGAGATGTCTTCTTCAGTCAGAGTCGGAACTGCTACTTGAGCTGCTGGAGTGCTGCAGGAGATAATGAATACATTAGAATAGCACAGAAACAGCTCTCTCTCGTACTATTTCTGACAGATGTTAACAACCCTTATGGTAGGTATCTGTTCCTGGTGCTCGGTTAGGTCTAGGTAGAGTGTGCAGACTGCAGGGTGGCTGGAGACTCACTTTTCCCCAAGTGTTTGTTTTTTTTTATGTAATCAAAATTATGTCCTCAGGTCTCCACACTGACTGGCTTGCAAGCTGGTAATTAGTTAGTGTCAAGGCCCCAGCAACTACAGAATCATAGAATCATTAATGTTGGAAAAGGTCTCTGAGATCATCAAGTCCAACAATGAGTCCAACACACTGTACCCACTGAACTATGCCCCAGAGTGCCAAGGCTACAAATTGTTTAACACTTCTAGGGATGGTCATTTTGGTTTTTGTGGGAGGAGGAGGAGATGTGGTGGTGGTGGTTTTGTTTAGTTAGTTGTTTGTTTGGAGGGTTTTTTTGTTATCATAATTGTTTTAAGAGGGAGCTGAACTGCTCCTTCACTGCAGCATACTGAGTGAATATCCCTTATGGAGACACAATTCACTTTCAGGTGAGCTGGACAAAGTCCTGGTTTAATGCACCACACTACACACCCTGAGCTCTGTCACTGGTCTGAATGGCTTCGAGGTATTTTGTGGGCACCTTTGTTTAGTTAGTTGTTTGTTTGGAGGGTTTTTTTGTTATCATAATTGTTTTAAGATGGAGCTGAACTGCTCCTTCACTGCAGCATACTGAGTGAATATCCCTTATGGAGACACAATTCACTTTCAGGTGAGCTGGACAAAGTCCTGGTTTAATGCACCACACTACACACCCTGAGCTCTGTCACTGGTCTGAATGGCTTCGAGGTATTTTGTGGGCACCATTTAAAAGACTCATTTGAAGTGACTCATGTTTCCCTATTTATTAGTCAAACAGGAGTTTCTATGTCTAAAGACTGAGCTGCAGACTCATAGAC
The DNA here is from genome assembly GCA_013396835.1 of Psilopogon haemacephalus. Classification (NCBI taxonomy): domain Eukaryota; kingdom Metazoa; phylum Chordata; class Aves; order Piciformes; family Megalaimidae; genus Psilopogon; species Psilopogon haemacephalus. The sequence continues at coordinate 36,807 of VWZI01002115.1, forward strand.
AGGAGGCACAGCTGCCCAGGCTGGGTGCTGCGGTATGCATGAAGGGTGTCAGAGGACCACAGCAGAGATTTGGAAGGCTCCGTTGCCATCTCAGTCTTACCTTGTGTCCATGCTTCTTGTGCTTCTTATGATGCTTGTCTTTGCAATGAGGGGGGCACGGTTTGCCCCCATGCATTCCTGGTGGTCCCTGATGGGGGTGCCCAGGGGGATGCTGCCCTGGTGGGCAGGGACCAGGTGGGAAATTATGGTGTGGATCTGGTGGAGCATTGGGACCATGGTGTCCTGGAGGGGCAGGTGGGCAAACTGCCATGTGTGGCGGTGGCGGCATCCCTCCAGGCATCCCTCCAGGCATCCCTCCAGGCATCCCTCCAGGCACATCTAGGAAGAAGGTGTCTGTTAGATATGAGAGACAGGCTTTCTCT
>VWZI01002131.1:1089-11588 GCA_013396835.1 Psilopogon haemacephalus
GTGCCTACCAACGCCGAGCTGCAGACTCGCAGGCTGGCGGGGAACAAAACTCCTCCAGCCCAGAACAAAAATAGATGAGTCCTGCCCCAAGCCAAACCCCAAAGAGCTCCTGGCACAGCCTCAGCTTCTCACCGCCGCTGACTTCTCCTCCTCTGCCGTCTGGCACAGCCCCAGACGCTCTCCCCAGCCCCACCGCACTCCTGCTGGGCTTCAAAGGCAGCAGAAGGCTCCCTGCAAGAGCTCTGCCAGCGTTCCCCCACCGAGCCGAGCCTGGGACCTCTTCCTGCCTTTGCAGCTTCCTGACCTGCTCCCGGGGGACGCTGGCGGCTCCCAGCTGCTTGTGCTGGGACTCCTCAACCACTCCTCCAAGCCCTCCCTGCCCCTTTGATCTCTTCTTGTGGTGGAGCAGCTGAGGCACAGCTCGGATCAAACACTGCAGCCTTCTGCTCCCACTCTTGCTCCCGCAGCCCCTCCTGGAGCTGCCCCAAATCCCTCCCCCTGGCTCCTGATGGAGAGGCACTGGGGGCAGCTCCTCGACTTCTGAAGGACCTGAGGGTGAACCTAAGCCCCCTGGGCATGAGATTAGAGAATCACAGAAGTGTTTGGGTTGGAAAATCCCTCTGAGCTCATCCAGTCCAGCATCAACCCAGCCCCGCCATGGCCACCAAACCGTGGCCACAGGGTTCTGGAACACCTCTAGGGGTAGGGGTAGGGTATGAGTGAATCATCTCCTCTCAGCCCTTCACGGTCCTACTGCTGCTCAGAGGAGGAGGAGGAGGTGTCAGTGGTTCTCAAGCCCTCCCAGTGCTGGTGCTGAGCTCTGCAGCCTGGCCACAGCCTCCCTCTACCCCAGAAGGCAGCTTCTTGGCCAAGCTCCACATCCGTGCTCACAGGCAGCTCTAAACCTGCCCTCCCACAGCTGCCCACAAGCCTCCCACCCTCGCCACCTTTCCCTGCCACAAACCAAAGTCTTCTCCAAGGCAGGAAACTCAGATGAAGTGACAAGGCCAGAGCCATCTGATGTCTGCTCCCACCCTGCTGCTGCTGATTTCCATCATCCCTCAGCACCTTTGAGCCTCTTCTGGTTTCTCCACTCTGTGCTGGCAGCATCTCTGCACCCATCCCATCACATCCTGCTTGGGATCTCAGCATTCCCTGTCCACAGCTTCCTCCTGCTCTCAACATCTGAAGCCCAGAGGATCAATAAAGCTCCTTCCCTAGAGCAGCAGCAGAAGCTTGTACCTTACCAAAGCACTGTGGTTGGGATGGGAAGTAGACAGCAGGGCCCCAAGTGCCTTTGGGTGTGCAAAGCCTGAGGCCCTGGATGTCATGGAAGGGTGGGCCTGGTTTGGTTGGAAAAGACCTCTGAGATCATTGAGTCCAAAGCATCAACCCAACACTGCTGTAGTGGCACTGGAATACGTTCCCCAGGGAGTGGTGGAGCCCCCATCTCAGAGGGTGTCCAAGGAACCTGTGGCCATGGCAACTGGGGACATGGTTTGGTGGCCATGGTGGTGCTGGGCTGATGGTTGGACTGGGTGACCTTGGAGAGCTTCTACAATCCAAACCATTCTGTGATTCTGTGGCCACCAAAATGTGTCCCTAAGTGCTTCCAGTGGCAGGGACTCCATCACCTCCCTGGGCAGCCTGTGCTGGTTCCTGACCACCCTTGCAGGACAGGAATTGTTCCTCATGGCCAACCTGAACCTCTGCTGGTGCAGCTTGAGGTCATCTCCTCTCATTCTAGCACTCACAAAGATGCTGACTTGGGGACACTGATCTAGGGTTGCCTGGAGCCTCCCTCATTGATTCAGGAGGTGCTGGACCTGGGTGCTGGAATTTTCCGGACACAGCTGGAAGACATCTGCCATGGGAAGGACAATGCAGCATTCCAAGGATGGAGCTGTGTCAGAAGGTGCCCAGAAGAGTGCTAACCTCTTTAATTCCTCCCAGTTTGGGCTCTCAGTGCTCCTGGCTGCCCACACTGACTTCACTTCAGGTGAACTGAGCATCCAGACCCAAACAGTCCAGGCTGGGGTTGGGATTTTGGAGCACTACAATGGATGAGGAGGGTCAAGAGGCATCACTCATGCCTGGATGCTTTGCCTGCCTCTCTCCACACACCGAGTTCCCTCGATGCTCAGTCAGGGCACACTGACCACAAGAACAACCCAAACCTTCCCCACCAAGCTGCCCAGCAGCAGCAGTAGCCTACAAGTGGCCTCCAGAGGCAGGACAGGGAGACGCTGGGGATGTTCTCTGCAGTTTATTGAGAATGGCAACATGCCGAGGAAGGGGGAAGGAGAGGGTGGCACAGGCAGAGGAGGAGGGGACATGGGCACAGCACATCTCGTCCCCTCGTGGCACAGGGGGCTGGCACCGAGGAGCAAGCTTGCCCCTGCTGACAGCAAGTCCAGGCGGCTGCGAGGGGATGCCAGAGGGGAGCAGGAGCGCAGGAACGGGCGGAGGCGGCAGGCAGGGATGCGCAGGCTGCTCCTGCTCCCGGCAGCTCCGGGGGCTGCTCCAGCCTGCCGCAGCCAATCCCTCCGCACACCTGCCCAGAAGATGTTGCCTCCCCCCCGGGCACCAGCCCCCACTGCCCCACACCTGCCCTGAGCCCCAGGCTAGAGAAAGGAAGCAGCAGGAGGCACTGCCTGCAGAAGCATCCCAGGGACACGGCCACGGAGGCAGCGAGAGCAAAGAGGACTTCTCTAGGCGGTGGCCACGGGGCAGGCGCCCACGTAGGAGAGAACAGGCGAGGCAGAAGGTCCCCTCCTGGCCACCAGCTGCCCGAGCTGCAGCTCCACACGGCAGCCTGTGCAGCAGCTAAGCAGCAGCTGGGCAGGGCTGCAGAAAGGCTCCCGTGCGGCCACCGAGCCCAGGGGATGCTGCGGAGGGGCACGGGGGGCACAGTTCATGTGGGGGCAGGAGGAGAGGAGGCAGGGCCAGGGATGCTGCTGCTGCTGCTGAGGGTAGGGGGGGAAGAGAGAGACGAGCTGCTGCTTTGCTGCCGCCCGCGGGGCTCAGAACCGCACTCCGGACGACTTGACCGAGGTGGTGGTCACACATCTGCGCACCGAGGACGAGCCCCCGCCGGAGCCGCAGATCCTGCCGCTGCCCGACGAGAAGCCCCCGCCGTACATCGCTCCCCCCACGCCGCAGCTGCCGCCCATGCTGCCCACGCCGAAGCTGCCTCCTCCTCCTCCTCCTCCTCCTACCACGCCGCAGCTGCCTCCTCCGAAGCCTCCTCCCACGCCGCAGCTGCCTCCTCCGAAGCCTCCTCCCACGCCGCTGCCGCCGCCGAAGCCTCCTCCGAAGCCTCCTCTGCCTCCGGAGATGCTGGTCCTGCCTATCACAGCTGCGAGGCAAGCACAGGTTAGGTCCCCCCTTGCCCTCTGCTGCTCTGAGGGTCTGCTCCTCTTTCCCAAGGGAAGGAGTGGGGAGGGAGATACTTACAGACATTGACGTTGGACATTCCATCGTTGCACAGCCTGGAGGGGGAATTGAGACACTTGAGTTAGCCAAGGCAAGAGGCATCAAACCTGGCAGCTCTGCTCTCCTCAGCAAACCCAAGCCCGTGAGGGGCAAAGCAGCAATCCCATGGGAACTGCAAGGTCCTTCAGCTGAGAGCTTCCCTCTCTTCCCAAGGTTCACAGTCCCCTTTCTTCCTGACTTCTCCAGTTGTTCACAGAAGCATGGGATGGGTTGGAAGGGACCTTAAAGATCAGCCAGTTCCAACCTCCCTCCAGCTCAGGTTGCCCAAGAGCCTCACCCAGCCTGGCCTCGAACACCTCTGGGGAAGGGACAGCCACGACCTCCCTGGGCAGCCTCTTCCCAGTTTCCCTTTAAGGGCAGTCTTGGTGTAAATACTGCACAGGAATTATGGAAACCTTCACACCAAGGCTTAGACCTTGAGTGAGGAGAAGTTCATATTCTAGAGTGGAAGCAGAACATCAGGGAGGTGTGGAGGTTGGAGGAGACCTTTGAGATCATCAGCTCCAGCTTCAGGAGGGGAGATTCAGACTGGAGATTCAGAAGAAAATTTGACCCACACGTCATGACCCAGCCAAGAGGGTGCCAAGAGCAGTGGCAGCCTCTCAGATCAGAGCCTGGGGGTCTGCTTGTTCCCCCCTCCCCCAAGCACCCTGGTGAGACCAGGCTGGCCCAGGTGGTCTCACCTGCTCTCCTCTCCCTCCAGCAGCTTCCTGTACATGGCAATCTCAACGTCCAGAGCAAGCTTGATGTTCAGCAGCTCCTGGTACTCCTTCAGCAGCCGAGCCAGCTCCTCCTTGTCTTTGCTCAAGGCACACTCCAGCTCCTCCAGCTTCCTCCTGGCATCCTTCAGAGCCAACTCCCCCCGCTCCTCAGCCTCGGCAATGGCTGACTGCAGCTGATGGTTCTGAGACAAGGAGAAGAAGCTTCTCAGCTCCCTTCTGCACAGCCTGAGCTGCAGCAGCCCCCAGGGTACCAGCTGGCTGCAACACAGGCAGCAACCAGCAGTATCCTCTTGGCTGTGCCCTTGACACCTCATGGGGAAGGGATGGTGAAGAAATGGGGAAGGGATGGGGAAGAAATGGGGAAGTGATGGGGAAGGGATGGGAAAGGGATGGGGAAGGGATGAGGAAGGGATGAGGAAGGGATGGGGAAGGGATGGGGAAAGGATGCGGAAGGGATGGGGAAGGGATGGGGAAGGGATGGAGAAGGGATGAGGAAGGGATGAGGAAGGGATGAGGAAGGGATGAGGAAGGCATGGGTACTTGCTGTACCCTTGGCACCTCATGGGCAAGGGATGGAGAAGGGATGGAGAAAGGATGGAGAAGGGATGAGCAAGGGATGAGGAAGGGATGGGCAAGGGATGGGTACTTGCTGTACCCTTGGCACCTCACACAGCTCAGAGCTCACCCTGCCTGCTGCCAGCACAGGAGGGGAGGCTGAGGGAGCCCTACCTGCTTCTTGACATTCTCAAGCTCAGCCCTCAGCCTCTGGATGTTCCTGGTCAGCTCTTGGATCTCGATCTTGGTGTTGCGGAGGCTGTCCCCATGCCTGCCAGCTGTGCTCTGCAGCTCTTCATACTGGCCACAGGCAGACAAAGCCACACATCAGTCACACAGCCTGCCCCGAGCCCAAGCACTTCACTTCTTCTGAGCCAAGGGACTCAGGGACCAGCAGAAAGAGTTCCAAACTCACCCTGCTCTGGTACCAAGCCTCAGCCTCAGCCCTGCTGCTCTGAGCGATCTGCTCGTACTGTCTCCTGACGTCCTCAATGATGCTCTCCAGGTCCAGGTGGCGGTTGTTGTCCATGGACACCACCACAGACAGGTCCCTGCTGATGGTCTGCATCTGTGCCAGTTCCTACAACCAAGACATGACACAGCTTGGCTGTCAGAGGAGCAGAGCAACGAGCCACAAGCCCAAGCAGCTCCTCCAGACCAAACCCCGCGTGGGCACCCACCATAACCTCGCTGCCTTTGGCCACCACACAGCTTCCTGGGCAGCTCTTACCTCCTCATAGATGCACCTCAGGAAGCTGATCTCATCGGTCAGGGCTCCCACCTTGGCTTCCAGCTCTACTTTGTTCATGTAGGCACAGTCCACATCCTAAAGGAGAGATCACACCAATAGGCAACACCTTCCTCCCAGCCCACAAGAGCTGTTGGCAGCCAACACCTCCCCATCTTGATGCTGCCTCCTTCTGAGGTCTCTGCATCCTCTCCCTCCACACCTGCCCTCTCCTGCTGCCTCCCTGCCTCACCTTCTTCAGCACCACAAACTCGTTCTCGGCAGCCGTGCGCCTGTTGATTTCCTCTTCGTACCTGTTGAAAGGGACAAGGCAGGATGAGACCCTTGCACCTGCCAGTGCCAGCTCCTCACCTCCACAGCCACCTCAGCCCCGTGGCTGCAGGAGGAGGAGCCCATGGCAGCCTCCTCCTGCCTCCCTTCCTCTCCCACTGCACTCACTTGCTCTTGTACTCCTCCACATACTGCCGCATGCTCTGCAGCTCCGACTCCAGCTGGCTCCTCTGCCCCAGCAGACCCTCCAGCCTCCTCTTGAGGTTCTGGATGTAGTTTTCAAAGATAACATCCAGGTTCTTCCTGGGCCCTGTAGGCCCTTGCTGTTGGAGGAGCTCCCACTTGGTGGAGAGGACCTTGTTCTGTTGCTCCAGGAAGCGGACCTGAAAGGCAGCAGCAGGATGTGAGATACTCACCCGTGGCGACTCCAAGAGCCCCCGTGGGAGGCCAAGGGATGGTTGCCCTAATCCCCAATTAAGGTTCCCTCCACCACCCAAGCTCGTAAAATGCACAACGAGCATTATGAGATTTTGAGTCATCCTCAGCTCCTCTTTTCAGGACAAAAGTTGTTGCCAAGAGCAAACAGCTTCTCCGTTCTCCGGAGCAGCAGGTTTGGACCTTGCTGCTGCCTGTGCTGAGGCCAAGTCAAGGAAACAGCAAATCTAATTTAATTCTTCTTTTTTTTTTCCCATCTAAGTGCCCATAAAAGCTCTTTCCGAGGCATTTTCCATCTCTTTGGTTTCCATCTGCAGTGGAAAGAAGCCAAAGGTGTCGGGAAGGTCTTCAACGGTCTTGAGCTTCTAGAGCCAGCTCCTGGAACAGAAGGTCCCAGCGAAAGGGCTGATGAGAACTTCTAGGACAACTGAAGTCTACGCTGACGACTTCCCCCTGAATCACTACAGGTGAGGCTTGGAGGCATGACGAGGCAAGAGAATCTGCAGGGTGTCCTGGAGGTGTCCTCTTTCATCTGCCATTTGCATCCCAGCCCTTCTCTATTGGTCACTGTTACTCAACGAGGTCTTCTTCAGCGCTCGCTGCTCAAGCACCAGGCTTGGGAGCTTCCTCAGGTGCTCGTCGGTCGAGAGCAGAAGTTCCCTGTCCGTGCCTCGGGGAAGCCTTTGCACTGCCCAGCTCCGAGCAAGGGTGGTGGTCCTAGAGCCTCACCTTATCGATGAAGGAAGCAAACTGATTGTTGAGGGTCTTGATCTGCTCCTTCTCACTGTTTTTCACTTGCTGGATCTGAGGGTCGATCTCCACATGGACCGGCCTCAGGAGCGTCGGGTCCACTTGCACCGGCTGGATGCCTCCGGGGAAGCCAGGGCCACCAAAGCCACCACCACCACCACCCCCTATGCCACCACCAAAGCCACCCATCCCACCACCAAAGCCACCCATTCCTCCGCCACCCAACCCTCCGCAGCTCATCCCTCCGCCGAAGCCTCCTATGCCTCCTCCATAGCCTCCGCCGAAGCCTCCCATCCTGCCCCCACCGCCGTAGCATCCTCCTATGGCAATCCTCCTGCTGCCACCCATGTTATGGAGGCTTCTGCTGCTGTACCCTCCACAGTGGCCACCTCCTCCGCCTCCCCGGGACGAGGAGTACGAGCTGTAGCTGATCCTGGTCCTGCCACCGCCTCCTCCAAAGCCGCCACCGACGGCAGAGCAAGAGCTGTAGCCCCTCCTGCTCCCTCCTCCAAAGCTCCTGCAGACAGACTGCCGAGACATGGCTGGGGCCTCTCAGCAGAGCCAAAAACCCAAGAGGAACGCAAAGGCCAAAGCAGCTGCCGAGCAAGGAACGTGGAGAGAAGTGTCTGGAGCCTTCTCTGGCTTCACAGCTCCGGGCACTCCCTTTTATCTGCTGCTGGAGGTGGGCTGGGACGGCGCTGGGGCGTGAAGGTGGAACCCAGCTTATTATTTCCATCAGCCCGGTGCTGTTGACAGATTTCCCACTCCAGCTTTACCATATTTGGGGCTGCCCAGAAACACACCCTGCAATATAGAGGAGAATAAAAGAAGGCTGGAGCGGGGCTGGGTGACTAAGTGGACTCTCCTATCTTTATGGCATCTCGGAAATTGATGGGCACGACAAATTTGCCCTCCTCTCCAAGCCCCTCCTTGGCTTGCCTGCCTCCCCGCCGTGGTCGCCAGTGACCTCCCAGATAGGGATCTCCCCAATCAAAGAGTGACTGAAAGGAGCAGTTTTGACGAAATCCCAGCTGGAGCCCAGCTTTCACAACTGCTCCAACACACCCTAAATCCCCGTTTTATATGGCCAATTGCCTTTGGCATCTTTGGAGTTTCCCAACCTTGGGAGCAGAGACTCACGGCACCCGAGTTTGGAGCGACTCAGCACAATTCCTCTGCTGCTTCTTGGGAGCCTCTGGAATGGGAGTGTCTACTGCCTCTGGATTAAATTCAGCCCCTCAGCTGCATCTCCCCAGGTCTCCTCCTGAGAGCTTGGATGATGCTGGAGCAGAGCGAGGAAGACAACCTGGACCGTCAGATCTCCTCCTCTGTGCTCCTCGGAGGGCAGTGAAGAGGAGCAGAGGGAGACTTTGGGCTGCTGCTGCAGCGAGGATGGTTGGGGACAAAGGGGACAAGAAGTGGGGCAGCAGCTGGACAATTCCAAGTGGTGGTGGTGGGGGGTGGTGGTCCTGCTGCTCAGAAGAACAGAATCACAGAACTGGTTTAGGTTGGAAGAGACTTCTCAGCCCAACAGCATTGATCACCTCCTGCCTACCTGGTGGCTTCCAGAGCTGGGACAACTGAAGTGGAAAGGTGCTGAGCAATGAGACTCTGCCAGCTCCTCAGGCATGGTACCTTCTCCTCCTTTACCTCTTCTGATGGGAAAGGGATGTCTTTGATAAGTGGATTCTGGAGGGAGGGTTGGGGTCCTCAGAAATAAAAGACCTCTTTGTGGGGTGGTTTGTAAATGAGATTTTTCAATTGCTCATCATGTTCTTGGTGATGTCCAAAAAAAATCTGTCACTGATGTGAAGAGTTCTGAAGACAGCAGCCTGCAGGTGATGGTGGAAAGGCAGCTGAGGTCTGCAGAGACTTCCCTAAGAGGTATTTTTGGAGCTAAGGTCTCTGGGTGTAGGCAATGAATGGGTCTTGGAGTTCACGAGTGCAACACCCAAGCACTCTTCACATCTTCTCTAGATCATCACCAGCCTGAGTCATCAAAACGTGACAGAAAAGAGGTGTTGGAGACCTTCCAAACAGTCCTGGCCATAAAGAACACAAATTTAAGGTCCTTCAGGAGAGCAGAGTGTGGCCAGCTGCAGCAGGAGGGGTTGCCAGGCTCTCCTGGGAGGTTTCTAACGACTCAAAGTGGTTTGAAGGTCTCACCTGCAGCCACAGACACCTCAAAGCCTTCAGAAGAGCAGCTCAGACAATCACTTTTGGAAGCCACCAGAGGAAGTATTAATATAAATGCCCCTGACTGTCACTGCCTCAGGTGCTTCACAGAACGGGGGACAGGTGGCTGGAGAGGGGAGTGGAGAACATTACCCATGAGGAGAACTCCAGTAACAGTTGGCCAAATGTTATCCTACCTTCTAGGGACACAAGTCATGGTTCAATAAAGGTTATCCAACTCTAGAAGGGACTCAAGACATGGCTGACCAAAGGTTGTCCTACTCTTGAGGGACACAAGACATGACTGACCAAAGGTTGTCCTGCTCTTGAGGGACTCAAGCCATGGCTGACCAAAGGTTATCCTACCTTGAGGGACTCAAGCCATGACTGACCAAACGTTGTCCTACTCTTGAGGGACACAAGCCATGGCTGACCAAAGGTTGTCCTACTCTTGAGGGACACAAGACAGGACTGACCAAAGGTTGTCCTACTCTTCAGGGACACAAGCCATGGCTGACCAAAGGTTGTCCTGCTCTTGAGGGACTCAAGCCATGGCTGACAAAAGTTTATCCTACCTTGAGGGACTCAAGCCATGACTGACCAAACGTTGTCCTACTCTTGAGGGACTCAAGCCATGGCTGCCCAAAGGTTGTCCTGCTCTTGAGGGACACAAGTTATGGCTGACCAAGAGCTGTCTGCGACCTGCTCTCTGAGACAGGCTGCAGCTGGAGGGCAGCCAACCCAACCCTACAAGGAGGGGAGAGCTTCTCTCCCAGAAACAGCTGGCACAAAGAGGCTCTGACTGCTCAGAGGGTCTTCTGTCTCCAAAGACACAGAGTTAAGCTCTCCAGGTGCACCACTCACGAGGTGCAGTCCCACCAAGGTGTGGAGCAAGCTCAGTCTGCAGCTAGGACGAGCAGATCACTCCTGCTGCCCTCCTCCACATTGCCAAACACCTCCTGGCAGCTGCCTTCCTCAGCAGGCAACAGGAGCTGCTTGGAAGACCTCAGCTGGTGGCTCCATGAGGATGGGGAAGGATTTGTTCAGTCAGCCAAATGCCTGCATGCTGACCACATTCAGCACATCCAGATAAGACGCCCAGCTTGAGTCACTCTGACATCTTCAGACACAGATGGGAAGATTAAACCAGGCCTGGAGTCGCTTTCAGCCTCCTCCAGGTGAGACTCAATAACAAGGCTCAGCTCCACGGTGCCTTCAGATCTCTTGCACAAGGAGCTGCACTCAGTCAAGTCAACCGAGCAGGCAAAGTGTGGAGTCTGCAGAACAGGTCGATGGAGACCAGAGGCAGGCTGCAGCTCCACAGCTCGCCCAGCAGAGAGCTGCTGGCA
>VWZI01002143.1:0-13769 GCA_013396835.1 Psilopogon haemacephalus
ATTTTTCACACAAATTCTCCAATTAGCTCAAACCAACACACATGGCATCCAACAATGACTTTACCTTGTACTTAAATGGTCACTTAAGTTTCCTTTTACTTGATCTCTGTTCAACCTTACATGTTGACTTCCCTGCCTCCATGAGATTAGTTTCAAAAGAATGGATGAAGTTCCTTCATCTGTGATACCCCATACCTTTATGAACATGTTTCTGTAATGTGAGATATTCCACTAGTTATTCCACTTTGGAGGATGTGAGTCCTTTGGTTATTTTGCCTATGAATAGGTTCTAGTCAAATCTTAAGAAACACCCTATTGTTCTGAACACTTAATGGATGGGTGCACCAACTGTGAAACAAGAATAAAGCTCTTATGCAAACACAAGTTTCAGTAACCCAAATGTATGTGAATAAGCATCATGATTCAGTTGATGTATTTTTAAATCATTGTTTTAAGGCACGTTCTAATTAAGTGCCTCTGTGTTACGCTCCAAATGCTACTAAAGGTACTTGCCTCTCTTCTAACAGGTATTATTGAAGCAATCACAGTCACAAATAGAAGGATAGATACATAATTCTTAAAAAGCATATTTTTTATATCTGAAAGTATTTACTAAAATATTTTTTAGTTTTAGAAAACTATTAAATGCAAAAATTCTAATTTCAGAATCCAGTCCCCTGATAATTTATCTGATATAGCTCATTCTTACAAATGAGCTGCAGAAAATTAGTACATATTAAATAGTTCCATTTAAAAGGTCAAATATTATATAGCTTTTAGAAATTCTATGTTGTCCTTAAAATATTAAAAACATTAAATGTTTATATTATGAACATATAATTTAGCACTTAAATTACCTGATAGAAATAAATTTTTCAAGAAGAAGAAGAAAGGAATAATGGACTTTTTTTTTTAGAATATGAAATAAATAAAATAAACTACAGAAATTAATGAGGAGAAACATCTACAAGTTGGAAGAGTTGTAAACAGAACTACATACTATGAAGTCAGGGAGGCTATGCATACTTCAGACATTGAATGGTGTTAGGAACATTCACTTAGTTTTCTATATTGTAAAGTTGTTAGAATGGTCCCTAGTGTGATTTTAACAACCAAATAGTCCTACGGTGAAGAATTCCTGAACATGCTTCTGAAGTTTGTATGGGCCAGGAACCATTCAATAATAGGTAGCATGTACATAGCTACCCTTGTTTATAAATGTAAACTTTAATAATAGGCATAAAAATGTGATATCCAATGACAGAAACCTTCAGAGCAGAATCAGTCCTAAGTACACTGAAAAAACAAACCAAAGCAAAACATAGCACACTTCATGTGTGTCTCTAGTATCTAACTCCTGATCTGACAGGAAACTCAATATCCACTTTCCAAACCTCTTCCACTGACCAGATACAACTTCAAGTTCAGAAGTGGACCACCTCACCTGCATACTTCTCCACATATGCAGACACAAACTGATGAGCATATCCACACAGAAAACAGAGATAGAAACAGATTTTAATCAGAAAATTAAACTATGTGAGGCTCAATCAGTCAAGTGTATAGTGCTTAGCTTTCAGTTTATAATTTCTGGGTTCTTTTATTCCTTTAGTTTTCGGGTTTTTTTTCCCCAAACCTGTTCCTCCCTGACATGTCTTGGTCTTTGCCCTTCCTTAACTCTTTTCCTAGACAACTCATGATAAATCCTGTACAACTCCAAGTTTTCAGTTATAAAATTACACCCTCCCCCAGATACCTCATACTAAACACTAAGCGTTATTCGATACTATTGGTCAATAGATTTTAGGCACAGAGAGTGAGACAGGGAAAAAAAAAAAAAAAAAAAAAGAAAAAGACTCCTCAAGTGTGGGTTGTGCTGGGTTCACAGCAGTTAAACTTTAGGGAGTTCGTTTCTTTAAAATTTGAGCAGTAAAAAATATGGCCATCAACCTTATATACCTGAAACTAGGCATACCAGATTCCTGACAAACTCCTAAAGGTAATGTGATAGATGTCCATTCTGCCTTAATGTATTCTATGGACAACTATAATATAGATTTTAGAAGCCTCACCTAGAGTTATTAGTGTATGTGAAATTCCACTCATACTCCTGCAAAAAGCTTGTTTACTGTGTTTATTTACAGATCTGTTGGTTTTTATATACAAAATCATGGGAACTTTTAATGAGAATATTCTCACTACATTGCATAAAACATTGCCATTAACCCTGGGATAAGAAGGTTGGTAGGCTAGGACTAGTTAATAGTGGAAAGATTCAAGCTGATATTTTTTCCTAAATTATATAATGCTGCNCTTTAAAACTGTGAAGAAACAACAGGCCAAACCTAAATATCTTAATCAAGTGAACAGTTTCTTGTCAATAGCTTATTAATAGCTGCAGTTAGAATGAAATATACTGTCAGAAGTCATTTATTCCATAGTATTAACTATCTAAAATACTCTAATATATAGAAATTTTAAAAACAAAATGTAATTTTAAAATGTGTTCTCTTTTAAAACATTACAATATTTATATGCATTGTTAAACAGGTAGAAAATAAATGAAAAACACATTAGACGAAATTGCATTATTTCTATGAATTTAAGAAGTATAAAGCTGAACATGAACAAAGTTAGTGAACACTAAAAATATTATTTCAAATAGAAATGTGAAATTTTTGAAATACTTCAATGTTCCAAACTTTTATGAAATTTCTATTTGAATTAGTTATTCTGCCCTTTGAACACCCAGACATACTTTGCAAAACTTGATCATCACCTTCTTCAGCTGTGTGCAATTAGAATCACAATGAAGCTTTGAAAAATACTTCATAAAACTTAGAAGCAAATTCTAAAACTCCTTACATATAATGTTATAAATTTGAGGCATATTTAATAAATTATATTTTTAAAATGCTTTTAATCAGTCTTTATTTTGTTGTGCTGTATATTGATGCTGTGGCCTATCATCATTTTACTTCATGTGTTAAGTTTACTATAAGGTGATAGAAGCCCTTTGGGGATAAAAATTGTGTGGAGGAAAATAGCAAATAATGCGTGGTCACTGTGATCCAACATATAGGTATTTGTTATATGTGACTGTGCTGCATATCAATGCAAAAGCATGCTTTTATTCTGTCACTTATGAAAGAATAAAATATAGGAACTATAAAATCTTTTTTATTGACAACTCTCATTTGTTTTACTGCATTTCATGTTTTTTCCTTCTTAGGTAACAACTGGCTCATATTTTGACACTGCAACATCTGTTTTAATTATTGGAAATCTTCTGATCTCCTTTTGTTCATAGGAGTCAATATACAGGTAAAAGAAAGACAAACACCTGAAATCTCAGAGTAGCAGCTGAATAAAAATACGTTGTGTAATGCTGTGCAGTGATCCAGGGCAAGTCTGTAACATGATAATCAGACTGAATAAGGCCACCTTAAAACCAGTAATGGAATAAATGGTGTGTTAGGATAATAGGGTGCTGACAGGATAGATGCCCTGTAGCTGAATCTCTCTCCTCTTCCTGGAAGATTTTGTAATGGAGAATTAAGCAGTGTCTTCCTCAGGCTTACTTGGTCAGAATGTGTTTCTGCAGATGAAGCTGCTGATATGACAAGTAAAGGTGTAGGAATAAGTCTTATAAAGCCTTGGTGCTTACAGGCATGAGTCTCTGCACGCTGAGAAGGCAAGGTCAGTGCTGTATCCCCTAGACAGCAGCAAATAGGAAAATCTAGGTATAGAAAAATAGCTTAAGCATTATCCTGTAAGTTCTGGTGTTACTATTAAAAAATATATTTCTTAAGGATCTGAAAGGAAAAGCATCAATATGCAAAAGTTATAAACATTTGGAAAGCATAGCACAGTGGAAAAACATACATCAAAAAAATAGTCCAATAGATTCATCACTATAAAAAAGCTTGCTCTCTGATAACAGTACTAATTATAAAGAAAGTACAGGTAAATGGTAAACTAGAAAGAGCAAATGGTAAAAATGACACTTACACATCTTTTAAATTTTCCTGTTTCTCTCTCTAACATAGACAACCCAAAAATTGAACTCACAAGGTGTGCTGGTTTGAACTAATTGGAGGATTTGAATAAGAAATTAGACTATAGGCTGAAAAAAGGAAAACATTCTAGTGCCTCCTTCAGTCATTTGTTTACTGGAATGCTATAAGTGTTAGAACCAAAACAAAGATAAGACAAGGCTGTCTGAGCTATGCTCGCTGCTGCATCTCTCTCTTAGCTGGATCTGAGTAACTTCACTAACTACTTTCGTGCTGGTAACGCTCGTAGCCAATCTACCTTCACTTATCTGGCATGCAAGACAGATAGTGGGATAAGACTGGGGAGTGGGGAGAAGGTGGTAGGATGGTTGGAAACCCCTCTTAGGGACTCTGATCTCTGGGAGGCGTGTGGTGTTTCTGTATTACCTTTTTATTGAATATATCTGCAAATATCTGTTATATATTGTAACTATCTGCTTGTATATTGTGCAAAGCTGTAAATATAAAGCTCTATTTATTAACTTCTGGCCAGCTAAGTTCTATCCTGGGTTATTTCAAAGGGGAGGTGGTGGTGATGGGGGGGGGGGGGACTGCCAAACCACCACACAAAGCAAAATGTATTTTGAAGTTTTAATTTAACAAAACATAGCTTTATAAATATATCTATTGCAAAACACGTAAGATTCAGTTATTCAGCTCATGTTATTAACAAACTTTTTTCTCCATGCTTGCTGACAAACTGGAAATTAATAAAAGTATAGTTAAAGAAAAAAATTAAAAGGTGACCAAAAAAAAGACATGAATATTATTTTACACCAATGCATCTTCTCAGCCTGACTTCGGTGTCTAGGAGAGCTATGGAGCAGATTAACTTGAATGCCATCACACAACATGTACAGGACAACCAGATGATTACATTCAGTCCACATGGGTTTATGAAAGCCAGGTCCCGGTTGACCCAAAGAATGGTAGTGAATGGAATTCACAAGTCACAAACAGTGTTTCCTAGGATTCAGTTTGGGGCCAGCTCTCTTTAATGTCTTTATCAATGATTTGGACAAAGGAATCAAGTGCACCCTCACAAAGTTTGCAGATAACATCAAGGTGGGTGAATGTGTTTATCTGCTTGAGGTTAGGAGGGCTCTAGAGAGAGATTTCCAAAGACTGGATCAATGGGATGAAGTCAGTGTTACAAAGTTCAAAGGCCAAGTGCCAGGCCCTGCAAAGATCCTATGCAACATGACAACCTTGGGGCACATTGGTTGAAAACCTGTCTGTCAAAAAAGGATCCAGGGTGTTACTCAAAGGCCTGATGAATGTGACCCAGCAGTGTGTCCATGTGGCCAAGAAGCTGAACAACCTCCTGTCTTGTGTCAGAAATAGTGTGGCCAGCAGAATCAGGAATACGATTTCCCCCTGTTTCTCGACACTGGTGAATACAATTTTCAGTTTTGTGCCACTCACAATAAAAAAAAAGCACTAAGTTACTGAAATGTTCCTGGAGGTGGGCAACAAAGATAGTGAAGAGTCTAGAGAGCAAGTCTTATGAGAAGCAACTGAGGAAATTGGAGTTCTTTAGCCTGGAGAAGAGAAAGCTGAGAAGAGACCTTATCTGTATACAAGTACCTGAAAGAATGTGCAGCAAGGTGGGTGTCTGTCTTCTGTCAGTAACAGATAACAGGACAATATTAAATGGCTCACACTAGAGAAGGATGAGACTGAATATTAAGAAAAAATTCCTCACTGTTGTCAAGCGCTGGAACAGGATTCCCAGTGAAATGGTCTCAAATTGCAGCAGAGCAGGTGTACATTGGATGTTAGGAAAAAAATTGTGTACTGAAAGAGTGGTCAGGCATTGGAATAGGTTGCCCTGGAGATGTTAAAAAAGATGTGTAGGCATGGCACTTTGGGACATGTTTAATGATCATTGTGTGGTTGTGAACCATTTTTTCTGTTGCCTCTGTTGTGTAAGCCCCACACAGCCAGTTACTCACTCCATCCCAGTGGGATAGAGAAGACAGAGTAGGTAAAAGAAAACTTTTCAATTGAGAAAAAGACAGTTTAACAGTTAAAGCAAAAGCCATATATGCAATAAAAAACAAGAGGTTCATTTACCACTGCACATCAGCAGGCACGCATTCAGTCATCTTCCGAAATGCAGGGTTCCATCACGCATAAACATTAGTTGGGAAGTTAAATGTTATCCTCCAAAACATTACACCTTCCTTCTTCCCACAGCTTTACAGGCTGAGCACGATGTCATATATGGAATACCCTATTGGCCATCTAGTATGGAATAAACCTTTGGAATATCCCTGTACCTACTGTGTCTGCTTTCAGCCTATTGCACATCCCCTAGGCTATCCACTGGTGGGGTAATATATATAGGCTGAAAAGACCTGGACAAGCTGTAAGCATTGTTCAGAAATAAGTAAAATATCCCTACATTATCAACATTTTCAGAAATGCAAAACACCACAGGAACTGTTATGAAAATCATGAACTTTCTCCAATCAAAACCAGTACAGTTTTAATTATTTGTTAATATTATTTCAGGTAAGGTTTATTATGTGGTATGTTTTGTTTAAAGTTTTACATTTTAACTCTTTCTGCTTGTGAGTAAAACAATTACGTTTTAAAGTGAGGTGCCTTTTACTTATCAGTCTATTTATAACTATGTCGTTATATGGGTATAAATACATCCAGTTTGAACAGACTTGTCACTGTGTACTTTTTCAGTCTAATCAAAATTTGAAATTATATAACAAAAAGGACTCAGCTTAATTATTCACTTCCATCTTTCACTCTAAAATCTTTTCCTGCATTGTGGAAGGATTTTTCATAATGTCTGATCAGGTGCTTGGGGGTAGGACTACTTTAATTTGTTCTTTCGTGCACTGTCCAGCAACGTCAGTCACCATATACATTTAACTGAAAATTTCTGGATTTTAAAAAATAAATTTTTGCCATTTAGTCAAGACAGAAGGCAACTAGTCGTGATAACAATAATAAGTATTATTGTTTCTTTTCTGCATGGAGTACTAAAATAATTTCAAATTGTCAGAACCTTGGTAAGCCAGAACTTTGATGTGGAACTTGTCAGTGATTATATTGCCGAAGGCATACCTTTTTTTTTTTTTTTTTTTTTTTTTTTTTTTTTTTTNATAAAATTCAAAGTTAAGACTTTATCAACTTGAAGCTAAGACTTTGTGAACATTAAAATTTGCTGCTTGAAACTTTTTCTATTCATCAGTACAGAATCCTCTCCTTTTTTTTAATGAAATGGGGAATCTCTCTTTTCTTGTCTTTTTCCTTTTTGCAAATATTTTTTTAAATTTACAATTGTATAAATATCTTAGTGAAATATATTTATAATGCACATTATTTAAATGAAGTCTAGTATTTCTCATGCTGTGACTGTACCAAACAAATTGGAATTGCTTACTATAGTGTTCTTCACATTGTCTAACTCTTTTGTTACAGTCCTTGCTTTCCACCTGCAAATTTTGCTAAAATATGAATAATTTATACAATCTAGTAGAAGCTTCCATACCAAATTGTCACTGCCTCAAATTATGCTGACTTCAGAATGTGTTAGACTTGACAAGGTTGTCTTCCATAGCTGTACACAAAGATCCTTTTAATGAGACGTGGCATGGACAAAACTATTTTTTGGCAATGCTGTGCATACTTTGCATGTACACAGTCATCTACACTAGGTCTATATTGGGCATAATTCTGAACATAATTTATTTTGTATTTCACCTTTACTACTACAAAAAATAAACAAACTTTTAAAAAATAATGATTCCATTACATGACAGTAATCTGTCAAATTATTTTATTTAGCAGACAGTAATGCTTCCTCAGACTTCATTCAAGACCATAATGTGGATTTTAGTGTACTATTTTCTCTTTGATGACAGAACTACAAAAGGCAGAGAGAAAACAATGATCTTTTAAAAACTTTATTAAGACCTCTTAATTTTAAGTTATTTTGCACTATTACAGGAGAACAAAATCTGTTCTACAGGGATATATTGTTTTAAAATCTTGGAATAAAACAAACCCATATTTTTTATACTTTCCTGTACTTCATACATATTTTTGTTCTGGTTGTTCTATGTGGGATTCTCTTGTTATTTTTATTTGTTTGGTTGGTTGATTTTGATGTTTTTGTTGGTTTTGGGATTTAGATGTTGCTTGCTTTGGGTTGTTGGTTTTTTTGGGGGGGGGTTACATTTTTTCATAATTTTTTTTCTACATTGTTTGCACTATTTTTACTCTATTTTTTATGCAGCACCAAAAAAGCTCCCATATATTGCACTTCTTACCTTCTAGCTGCTTAAGCTGCTAAAAAAATACTGCTGTAAAGATACAACGTTCATATGACAGTATAAAAAAATATACAAGACTCATGCATAATTCAGAAATATATACTCCATGAATGATCAGGGTATTGAAAAGCTTCTGATTGCTCCTCTGTTAGGAGAATTCCAAATTTCTAGCTGATTCATTGTCAAGGGAGTCAATGTCTAAGGTAGATAGCAAAACTGAAATATAAGTTAGGGTGTTTTTAGAGTACATTTAACACAGAAGATTATGTATTTGCACTGATCTGCATGCAGTATCTGGGACACGTTCTCTTTTGAGCTCTCAGAAATTGTAGAAAAATAATTATAGCTAAATATGAATTCAAATATTTTCCTAAGGTATCAGAAGTGATGTGACCAAGGATGTTCTGAAAATATTAAATTCACACAACAAACTGAAGTATAAAAAATCACAGGCAATTTTCACTTGCATTAATCTAAGATGGCATCTCCTGTTACTGCTGCAGGTCTGCTGTTGGCCGATAAGAAGGTTACTGTGACCTTAAGAACTAAAGTATGTTTTTATTTTTTTAATTTAAAGTAGAGGTTACTCAAACTGACATAGACAGAAATCTTATTTGTGTTATGAAATCTATCACTGTCTCAGCTGAAAAAGTGATCTCGTGTTATCAGTGATGTTTTTTTTTCAGTGCTTTTGGGTGCTTTGCAGCTTCTAGTTTGTTGGATTTTGGTCATTATTTTGATATGGGTATTTTTTATCTTAAGGGTAATTTCATATTAGGAGCTTTGCCCTTCTGGTATAAATGTGAAATTACTTACTTTTTTTTTTTTTTCCCCCTTTGTAGTGCAACTACCCTAGATAAACATCAGGAGTAAGTTAACTATCTATTTGAAATGTTCCATTTTTCTGAATTCCTCAATACTTTACACATGAGCTTCTGTCACAACTTTTTAAAAGTATGGCATCTCTTTCTACCTTTGGAAAGAGAATCACTGGTTTCAACAATCTGAGGAGCTAGTCCTCTGTATTTGAGAATTTCTTATTTATTTCTCTAACAGTATGTATGCATATATATATAATTGATATTGATATCTGTCTCCAAATATATCTCTAAATTCACACAGATGCATGCACACAAATATATAAACCGACATTTTAATTCTATGCAAGTACACATTTTAGATGCAAAATTGCATTTTTATGGCAGTATTGTTTGCATAAAGAGTGTATAAAACCAGTCTCTGTACATTTATTACTTTCATTTCCATTATAAATAATCTCAGTGCCAGAATACAGTTGCAAGCCTTATCTCTGAACAAGGAACAAAATATATATGCTTCTTTTGCAGAGTTTTCAAAAATCAACACATTGATTATTTGATCATATCTTTGCCTTCAGAAGGAGAAAATTTCCACACAGTTGCACTATTTCTTCCTCAAATGATGAGCAAAAAAGTGTAAGTAATGGTAGTTCTGCATCCAGTAGGCATAGGCTACAAGTTATGTTATCCTTTCTTGCCTTTGAGATATCTTGTGCTTCCCTTTAGACAAGCCCTCACTGAAAATGACCCAGAGTGGGAGACAACAGAGTTTGCTTTGATGTGCCTCACCCCCACTAGTAATTCCAGGTAGACTGAGTAAACACTTGTCGAATGAAAAGAGTAATGATACCATACAGGCATTAGTCATGCACTGGATAAAGTGGTTAGCTAAGATGCACATTTTGTACTTCTCTGTCTGCACTAGAAATGCAAATATAACAGGGATTGCACTAATGGCCCCTGATTGTACTAAGGGCCCTTTGCCTTCAAATCAGATGGACTAAAGAAGGAAAGGGTCATAGTGATACCTATTCCTAAAGAAAATCCTCAGACTCCCTGTGGGCAAGGGAATGAGTCATTGCAAAGTAGGTTTTCCTTCCTTCTTTGCATAAAATTTGTGTATTTGCTATTCTTGCAGGACTTGCTTGGGGTTTGTTTTAGTTTGGTTTGATTGTTGGGTTCTTTTTTTGATGTTGGTTGGTTGGTTTTATTTTGTTTGTTGTTGTTTGGGTTTGGGGTGGTTTTGGGTGGGGGGCAGTAATTGTTGTTGGGGTGATTTTTTTATTTGTTCCTTTTTTAAATCTGGGCAGGAGAGTAAAATATGTGAAACTGAGAATTTGGTCATATCCAATATGACTTTGTAAAATCTTTCAAGAGTTTAAGAGTATTTTCTTCTCATGAATCATCCATTGGAAAATTGGATGTTGATACCTGCAATATGAAAGTTGGAAGACAGAATTAAAAAAAAAAATCAACACATAAAATTTGTTTAATGTCACTTTAAAACCTTGCAAATAATTGCACAAGAACTGCTGTCTAGAGAGCCAGAAACCCATCTACTTCTCAGAACTCTCAAGTTTTCACAAAAGCAAGAATTTTTTTTTTTTTACAAGAGGAATCATCTAGTCCTTTCAATTACTACATTGAAAAAGTTTTCTATTCTCTATTGATTGAAGTGACATACCAATAATTTTAGAAGTTGAAGCAATTTTTAATATGAGGGAGAAATTATCTAATACTCTGAAATAGGATCAAGTATCTGGAGACGACATTGGACCTCAGGGCATTCTGGAAATACTCAACTAAGAGAGCACACAGCTGCCTACATGAAAGTGATGAAAAACACACAAAAAATCAATAGGGAAAAGAAGAAGATTACAGTTAGACTGGCTTGGAGCTGGACAAGATGTCATAACTAACATGAGAGAGGCACAGAAGAAATTAAAATAATTTGCATTTTTTAAATGGATTCTATTCCCTTCTCCCCCATCTATATCACAGAGTTTCCTGAAGTTTGTCAGTTCACTCTGTAGCATTGCTTTTACCTCTCTAATTCAGTTCTCAAGTAGTAGACTGAATAATACAATCTCTAAGGAAAAACATTTCATGAAAAATTTAAAAACTCCAACTCCTTGGAATTCTTCCATTTCTACATTTCTTGCCCCGAACCAAGAGTTAGCCCTTAAAAGTGAGGCAAGCTGTAAAGAACATTCTGGAACAGAAAACCATTTCAGCCTCATCTCCTTTCAAATAAATTAGAAAGGCTTTTGTCTGTAGCTGAAAATGTCATTATCATCAAAGTCATATTCTGTCACAGTAGAACATGATCAGTTTCTTAAAGACACTGCAGTAGGCTCCTTGTTCTATGTAGTTCCCCAAAGCTTCAAGTAACCTTTGACAAATTCATCTTGTTTGCTTATGAGTCAAAAATCACAGAGGAAGAATGCTATTGCAGACTAGTATTTAAACATGCTGCTAGAATATAGCCTCAAGTAAGAAAAGCAGCCTTCTCTAGTAATCACTAAGAAGGGGAACAATAATCTAACTTCCAAAGACATAGGGGGAAAAAAAGATACGAAGGCAGCAAGGAGAAAGGAGAGCAACTCTCTTCACTAATATATGTCAGTTCTCAACACAAATATAGATTAGTGTTTGAGGGTTGGCAGCTTGTTGAGGATTAAATGATTTCTTTTTAAGTCAGTATTTTTAGCTTTATATTACTTTTCTGGTACTATGAATGCTAATTCTTTTGCAAGAGGCTTTCTAAATGATTTCTGAAGGGAAGCATTTTCACCAAGTCACTGTACTACATTGCGCTCCATTAAAAGTTTTCATATGGTAAGATCTCTTTGGCACTGAAATAGTGTTTCACTTTCTATTTTGTGTTATGTGTGCATTTGAGATGAGGACTTCAGAAAGACTCAAGTATTCTAGGTATTCAAGTCCTGCTGAAACATTGATCCTTAAGTTAAAATTTTCAGTATGTCCACAGGGGAAAAATGACCAATTTTCCTAAAATAATGCTTTGTAGACAAAAATGTTGTGGAAAATTTATTTGGAAATTTTCATATCTCAGAAGCTGAGGCAGGGAGCATCTCTGGCAGTAGCTTAAAGAGAGGAGAGGCTCCTTAAAGTCTGCATGATTCCACAGTAAGACAGAGCATTTTGTTGGTTTCTTGAATGACTTGGGTACATCAGTCTCTGCAGTCTTGCCATTTAGCTTTCTCCTGTGTTAAAAACACAATCCATAATGAGTCATGCAGTACAATATTCAACATCCTTGGTCTAATGATCTGTGAAGATAAATATCTTTTTTGGAAAAACCTATGTCAATTAAAAGACAATTAATTCAACTGGTATACTGTGGGATTCCATAATTAAGTGTTCATCTTATAAAGTGGTTCAACATTTGCAAATTGTCCAAAACTTGTCCAGAACAAATTGTCTACTTGTTCAACAGATTTTATGAGATATTTTTATAAAAGCATTGATATTAAATGCATCAATCTGAGGCAATCAACTTGGATTACATATGTGCCTATATTAAAGGGAGTTTTATTTACCTCTTTTGCCTATCAGAGTCCTTCAAGGCAAATAAACATATGTTGGCACTGTGCCATGATCAATCATTTTGTGTAGATGTAAGTAGTACTTTTTTCCCCCTGATGTTTCACTAACTAGTGCTCTGTGATGTTAATCTGTTTAATAACATGACTATTGCAAGGCAGAACTCTAGATCGTGTGTAAAACAAATGAACAAACAAATCGGTGGCTCACCAATTTATTAAGGTAGTTAAATAGCAATCAGTGAAACTAAATACTAGGCACCTATGAGATTTTAAAATAAATTGAGAAATTATTGTGTAATTTTTAAATAACTAGTTAATTATTTTTTCCATTCCCCCAACTAAAACAAACCTACAGAATTACATATATACTCCCTGTCTCAAAGGCCATGTTAGGTTACCAACAAACCTTTCCCTGGAAGTGCAAGATGTGCACACCCCACCAGGAGAAGCATGGGTGTCAGAGCTCTCCATGTACAGCTTCCTACAACCTACAAGTGTGCACATTGGAAAGCAAGTGTTCCATGAGGCAAAACACACAGCTGAAATGTTGATTTCTATGTGTCACACACTGTAAAGCCTCCAATTAGCTGGAATGCAGTGGGTAATGGCAGCTTTAGTGGAGGCTGCCATGCCCAGACTGGGTAGTAGTCACAATACCACAAGGGGATGTATTGCAGTGTCAAAAAATATCTGACTATTGCTACTTCAGTTGCAATATTTCTCCCTTTCTCCCTGTTGAGCATTTTTGCATTTTGCTTATTCTGGTGGAGACACCGGAATAAGTAGCAGAGTGCAGTCTTTTAATACGTGGCTGTGTGGATGGTGTCACCACCATAAATTTGGATTCTTTGATAATAATATGGCCTTTACAACACCAGGGTTGCTGACACCTAACAGGAGACACCTGTCTCGAAGAGGGAAGAGGGTCCTTGCAGAAGAGATAGCAGGGCTGGTTGACAGGGCTTTAAACGGGTTATGAAGGGGGAGGGGGACAAAGTAATCACACCCTCATGTGGTAAGATGTGGGGG
>VWZI01002172.1:10754-84957 GCA_013396835.1 Psilopogon haemacephalus
TCTTGTTTTTGGGGTTTTTTTTTTTTTTTTGGTAATGTTTTTTCTTAAATTACCTTCTAAATAAAATACTTCTCTTTGTTGACAGAATTCCCTAGCCATGGTGCTTACAGGTGTGGGAAAGATGGTTGATCTCCAGAAGAAGACTTCTGGTATCAGAAATATCTGTATATTAGCCCATGTGGACCATGGTAAGAGAAGTGTTTGTGACTGGCAGAAACCTTGTGAGGAATGCCTCTGTGTGTGTTGGTTAGAATGACAATGGAGTGTTTTGCTCACAGTTTTAAAAAGCAATAGCTTTTCATGGCTATAGCATTAAACTGCATCAATCCTGACTCGGTGTGCTTTATGTCTGTGGTGGATTGGGAGTTCCCTGTCCCACCCGCACTGAAATTGCCCAGGCTAGACTCAGTTGGCTGGAAGTTAAGGAATGAAGCTTTATATTGCAGCTTTGCACAGTATAGGAGCAGAGATTTACAATGTATTACAGATACTTACATGTATATATGTATACAGTAAAAAAGTAATACAGAAACACCACGCATCTCTCAGAGTCCCCAAGAAGGGCTCCCAACCACCCTTCCACCTTCCCTCTACTTGCTAATCTTATCCTGCGATCTGTCTTATGTGCCACGTAAGCAAGGGTAGATCAGGCAGGGGGGTTAGCAGCAGGAAACTGGTTAGTGAAGTTACCCAGATCCAGCTAAGAAGGCAGAGAGAGGTGCAGCAGTGAGCGTAGCTCAGGCAGCTCTGTCTTATCTTTGATTTGGTTCTATCCATTTATATCATTTCAGAAAGCAAATGAGTGAAGGAGACACTGGAATGTTTTCCTTTCTCAGCCTATAGTTTAACTTCTTACCAAAATTCTCCAACCAGTTCAAACCAGCACAATGTGCATTTCTTTTGTCCTAATGCAGGCTTTTCTCTTACAGCTTCAGGGAGCATTACAGGAATAATTTGGAATAGTTGCAACTGAATATTTTACACTTTCCTGATGCCAAATGTTGGCATTAATTAAATACGTGTGTGTGGATTAGGCTGTTGCATTTTTACCTTTACTCAATGAAGTGAGTTTAAGTAGGAGAAATAATAACTGCACATTTTATTTTGTTTAGTTCCGTGGTATTTTGAGGGACTGATGTACTCTTTGCCATTTCAGCTACGTTTTTGGTTACACATCAAAAGCGGGTGAAATTGGATACAGATTTTTTTTTTTTTAAGTTTAGTTTAAATTGTTTTATATTTTGAAGCCTTTATTAATGTTGATATCTCAGAAAATTAGATATGGTCAGCGCTTATTATCCTGTGTTAATTTAAGCTAAAAAATTTTCTTTTCCAGGGAAAACTACTCTAGCTGATTGTCTAATATCTAGCAATGGAATAATCTCTAGCCGCTTGGCAGGAAAGGTAGAGTTATGCTGATTGTTTTCTACAAAACTCTCCTCTGTATGTGCTGGGATTATAAATTGGTGATTCTTAATGAAATGCCATTCCCAGTCTCCCTAAACCTCATTTTCTCACAGTCATGCTCTTTGATAGCTGATAAACCTGTGGAACTACCTTCACATGTTGCTTATTTCTTCTTCTTTTGCTTCTTCCTCAGCTGAGATACCTGGACAGTAGAGAAGACGAACAGGTGCGAGGAATAACAATGAAATCTAGTGCAATTTCACTGCATTTTGTGAAAGGTAAATTGTTGCTACTGGCAAGTATCAACTTCATGTGTGTGTGTTCAGTTAATTTTCCCTGTCTCTTTGTTGTTGCCCTTGAGATCCTTTTGTCTGTGCTGTTGGGTTTCTCATGTTAGACCATGAATCTGCGCAGACATGTATTAGGCAGGTATAATAATCAAGTTCCATCTCAGGGTTAGAAAAACTATCTTCAGTTGTGGATGCAAGTGGAGTAAATAACTTTTTATTTTAGTTCTAAGTCTTTGTATTTCAGTCTCACATCTTGGAGTAATGTTACTGAAAGGCAAGATCTCTTTAAAAACCTGACAACACTTTGGATTAATTTTTCAGTCTTAGATACCTCAAGGTACTTGTTTTACTTTGCTATAAATGTTCCTAGGGTTTTTTGTACTGCAGTTAGTGGTCTTGTCTTTGTTGTGACTTATGTTTCTTAGCAGTCTTATACTCAGTGTGGTTAATGGAAAGCATGAAGTATGCTACTAACAGAGCTGTCTACAAAAAAGAAAAACTGACTGAGAAATTGTGTGAACACACAAACTGTCGTTAGTCTTTCCATTTCAGCTACAGCTGACTACAAAAAATAATTTAAATCAGTGATCTTCCAGCTAACTGTTTTTAACTGTGGCTGGTTTGTTGATTCTGAAATGACTTAAATTTTCATGGTTAGAACCTTTTATGTCTGTTACTTTTCTGTTGTACTGAAATTTAGACTTTAATACAACTTCTGAAACAGAAAAATCGTTTGATCTTATGTTGTTTATGGCTGTGAGTTCATCAGAAGCTGACTGGTGTCTCTGATAAGCGGATTGTTGGAGGGGAGTAGTGTAGAACATACACAAAACCAGAAGTTTTCACTATTGAAGGCATTAGTAATACAGAGTCAAAAGCATGTTGTTTTGAGAAATCACAAGGCTGAAATGAGGCATTTAATTAAAAATGTAGGATTTTTTTTTTGTGTTAGTCTGGCACGATCTATCTTTAAAATGCAATCTGTTATGCAGCTGATTTGGTTTTAGCTAGTGATCTGTTTGTAGTGCTACTACAAGCTTGTTCTGGATTTGGGTTTTTCTTTTTGTTTGTTTTGGCTGTTTGTGTGTAGTTAATTTTCCAAAAACAGTTTGCCATCAAAAGGTGAAGATTTGCATTAAGAGTGAAATCTAAAATTAACTGGGCACAAGTCATAAGGTGGCATGTTGCTGACAGTCTTCCTGTCCTACTGGAAATTCTCTTAAATGTGATGGTTACTGCAGATTTTGTACTTAGAAATAAATATTTTTAAGCAGTATGACTAGGTGGCTGAAAGATTTATTTAAAAAAACCCAAAACTGTTCTGAAATAGGAATTTGTTTGATTCTAGGTGATCAGGAGTACCTGATCAATTTAATAGACTCCCCAGGGCACGTGGATTTTTCTTCAGAAGTATCTACTGCTGTCCGGCTCTGTGATGGCTGCATCATAGTGGTGGATGCTGTTGAAGGAGTTTGTCCACAGGTAAAATAAAGTATTTTAAGTAGAGAAAGAGGGCGGAGAGGACAGAGTGAGAAAAGTCTTAAGTGTACAATGTAGAAATAAAAGATTAGTTGGTTTAAGAAGGTTTTTTTAAACCTTTACTCAACGACCATGTCCTTGAAATGTAAGAGGGGAGGTTAGTTTCACAGCTGTGCTGGTAACAGTGGTGAGTGGGCATAGTGATACAGGCTTGGAACAGTGAGTATGCAGGTTTTCAGTAAAGGGAGGTTGGGTTTGCCATGGAGTTCTGCCATCTAGAATTCAGTGATAAATTACACTGTATGCTGTGGGAGTCCCAGTTCCGGTTTGAATGTCAGCCTCTCCTTTATTATATGTTTGATTAAATATTAGAATTACATTGTCATTTCCTATAACATTCTATCTTTTTTGCAATGCCAAGCTTTCTGTGATATTGTTGTTTTCTTTTTTTTTTGTTTGCTTTTTTTTGTTTGTTTAAACTATGTCCTTTTTAATAGACTCAAGCAGTTCTACGGCAAGCATGGCTGGAAAATATCCGCCCAGTGCTGGTGATCAATAAAATTGATCGCTTGATTGTGGAGCTCAAGCTCACCCCGCAGGAGGCATACTTGCACCTTAAGAATATCTTAGAACAGGTATTCATGCAGCAGATACTGCTGAGCTTACTTTCTTCCCCCTTTTCTCCATTCTTGACTTGAGAGAGACTGTTGTAGTTTTCACTGCTTTATGGCTGGAATAATTCGGTGCAGCAGAACCATGTTTTTTACTTTGTGGACACAAATGCTATAACCTCTTGTCTCGTTTTTTTCACACTGAGATGTGTTTTGTTTCTAGTTCATGTTGAGGTTCATTCAGAACGTGTATGATAAAAGTATTGAATGCCTCTTGGCTAGAAATAATATGCTGAGTGTTTTGTTCTTCCTGTTAAATTGCTTAAGCTTCTTTGGAGATAGGCAAAGAATATCTTTGAGCTGCTTCTGATATTGATGGATTTATGCAGGGATAAAGTTAATTGCCCTTTTAAATTATGACTTAAGTTGTCTTCAAACTTTCTGCCCCAGAAATAACTTTTAAGCTCTTACCTACCTGGTTCCTTGTTGGCCCTCCTTTGTTGTTTTGTGTGTTGCCAATAAGTTCCTTGTCCTGGCAGACATGGTGTGTTATATATGATACTTTATAGCTGGTTGAATCTTGACTTTGACTTGGAAAGTGCATGGTGTTGGAGCTGCAACTTGAGGCTCATCAAAGTCCACTTGAGGTGGACAAGCTTAGATACACAAGGTCTGTGTCTCAAATTGCAAGATGGATTAAAGGCATGCTGTCTTGTTAAAACTCCATCTTTCTATGTCTTGATGAAGGGAAATCGCATTTTAATGGCAAACAAATCTGAGTGTTTTTACTCATCTTTCCGTAGATCAATGCAGTCACCGGAACACTCTTTACCTCCAAAGTCTTAGAAGAAAGAGCTGAGAAAGGAACAGAAAGTGAAAGTGTTTCAGACACTGCAGCAGGAGCAGAGCAAGTTTATGACTGGAGTGCTGGCTTGGAAGATACTGATGATTCACATCTTTATTTTTCACCAGACCGTGGAAATGTGGTGTTTGCCAGTGCCATTGATGGCTGGGGCTTTGGGTAAGTCTGGGAAGGATTACTGACTTTCTCTTCTTGTCTTTGTTGTTCTGTAGGTGGTGTTTAGTTTTGTTTTTAATTTATACTTCAAATAAAGTATTTTCAGTTGCATAATATTTATAAAGATAGCAATTGTATCTAATTGCTTCTGACAGCTGGAAATACTACCAACATTTTACTGTTGTACTTACAGACCAGCTGCCGAGCCTGCTAGTGTCTGGCGTAGCCTGGTAAATTTGGTATTTCATCAATTGCTGACATTTTCTAAGCAAAAATCAGAGGCAGTACAGGAGCTGTTCACAAGGAGACTGGAACTGCCAGCTACAGGGACAGTGACCCTTGTAACAAGCATAATGCAGGCAACTGGCATCAAGTGCAACAGTTTCAGCTGTTTATTTAGGTCAAATACAGTTCAAATTCAAATATAATTCTGGTTCATAGCATTACTGTGATCTGTTTTTAATGAACCAGACCTTGAAGTTATACATTTGCCCTTAAGTATTTGTGCTCAATCTGTCTATTTATTTTTTCTTCATTAGATATATTTCTTGTCTATTGTTACCTAACACCTGTGTATTTCTATTTCAACAATTGCAAAAGAACATTGCAGAGATGTTTAAGTGAACATAAGAATTTAGGGATATATCAGTTTCAGAAAATTTCTTTAATTACCGTATAGAGTTTGGGGTAATTTCTGGTTTTCAGTCTTGTTTTTGGTAGATTCATAGGGCAGCAGACTAGTTGCAAGACGGCACATTTGTTTAGGTTGCTAGTCCCAAGGTGCAGTAGTTGTCCTCAAGAAAATAAAATATGAAAGGTACATTGAGTAATACTGTTTGTTTTCAATACTGCAAAACCTTTAAAAAAAAGTTCAGCTCTAGGATTATTGAGTTCAAGTCCTGCTCTTAAATAAAGTTTCATGTGTGGTCTACCACAAACATTTGTTACTGCAGAGGAAAGGGAAAATAAAATGGACTTTTTAGTTTAATCGCTTGTCATTTATGGTAGGAAAAACCAAGAATATAGATATAAAAGGAAATTGAAAAGAAGTCTTTTGGCATGTTCTCTAGTCTGAAAGAGATTTTCTTGCAGTGGATGTGAGCGAGGGAAGACCTTTTCATTTTTGAAGGCTGGAGTGGGTTTTCTGATCCTTTTGGTTTGAATACTGACAAAGACTGTGGAAGGGAATCGGGGAAGAATACTAAGTAAAAGCTAAGTAAGAAGAGGACTTCAGATTTGTGTATGATTTTTATTTAGGATTTCTATTGCTTAGGCTGATCAGCATGAACTGCATTACACTTGTATATGAGATGCATTTTGTTTCCTTTCAGCATTGAGCATTTTGCCCAACTGTACAGCCAAAAGATTGGAATCAAGCCTGCAGTTCTTCTGAAGACTTTATGGGGAGATTATTATTTAAATACAAAAGCAAAGAGGATAATGAAAGGTGATCAGGTAGGGAGGTTGCCAGAAATATTGCCTGGTTTTCAGTTGGTTTTGTTTGTTTGTTTATTTTAAAAATTTTATTCCTCCTAATATATTCTGAAAATTTACCTCAGCACTTTTTCAGTCAGCATCAGTGGAGGTGTAATGTCCCTAGGATAGCCGTGCATCAGGCCTCGCAGCGTAGGACATTTCAGAATAGACCATTCAAAAGGTACATTGAGAAAATCTCATCTAATACTGCTCACAATTGCTCTTACGTGTCTGTTTATGAAAGAGGGCACATTCCATCTTCAAGGATTCAGCACAGACCACAATTCAGAAGATTAATGGAGTACTAACTGTGCAGAAATGAGAGTAGTGAGTGAGTCTCTGTCCTAGCTGTTGAAGAACTCCTCAAATAAGGATTTAGGCTTTGGAAAATCTGTTTTGCTTTTGTGAAATCCCGCTGAATGCTATACTGAAACCGTGGTCTGAAAAGTGCATTTTTCAGACAATAACATTTCTACCATGGAAAGTTAAGAGAGGAGAAATGAGTTTCTCTTTTTGTCTTTTGGTAAGTGAAGATTAACAGTTATAAAAAGGTGGTAACTGGGCTTAAGGTAGATGTGTTCTGTATTTGCCAGACTTTTTTCCTGCGTTTGAAACCCTTACCTT
The DNA here is from genome assembly GCA_013396835.1 of Psilopogon haemacephalus. Taxonomy (NCBI): domain Eukaryota; kingdom Metazoa; phylum Chordata; class Aves; order Piciformes; family Megalaimidae; genus Psilopogon; species Psilopogon haemacephalus. The sequence goes on from VWZI01002172.1 coordinate 17,660, forward strand.
TCACTTGTACATTTCCTGGTTATTTTATGCCTTATACCATTCTTATAACTCAAAGTGTTGAAGTGTTCTTGTGTAGAGAGAGGTAATGGACTTGGTTTTGAATAATGGTTCTACATGCTCGTTATGGATATGGTCAGTTAAAATTAGTCTTAAGCCTATTGTAAAAGTGAGGAATTTCTCATAACTAGCTGTATTTTTATGTTCTACCAGTCAAAAGGAAAGAAACCTTTGTTTGTGCAGTTGGTGCTGGACAATATATGGAGTCTGTATGAAGCTGTTATGAAAAGGTGAGAAGATGTGTAAAGTTGTTGTGGAATCTCTTTCCATGTTCTGTGCTGATTTTTAAAATACTCCAACAAGAAATGTTGTAAACGCTTGTTAAGCATTGCTACTGTGGCTTTTAAAATATATTTATTGTTTTCCTTACAGAGACAAAGAGAAAATTGTCAAGATTGTCACCTCTTTGGGACTGAAAATTGGTGCACGGGAGTCACAACATGCAGATCATAAAGTTCAGCTTAATGCTATTTGTAGTCAGTGGCTACCAATATCCGATGCAGTCCTCTGTATCCTTTAAGGGAGATACTACTATTTGTTCTATTGACAGTTCTCAGACTTCAAAGAGTTGGAGATGTATCACATGTGACACAGACGTGTCAGATATGTGTGTATATATGTATCTATCTCAGTGTGATTTGTCCTGTTTTTTTTTTCACATCTCTGCCTATGCTTACTAGACCGATTTTCTTAGTTGTAATGTCAAGTTACACATTTATAATTAGTCTTACATTCTGCCAACTTCGTGCTTTTGCACACGTACTGGGTTCTATTTTTTTATGTTTAGGAAAATAAGCTATGAAACTGGAGGCAGATTAGCATTTAAACTTGCATTTTTAAATACAAGTTTTATTATTTTTCCTAAAGTATAAGTCAGTCTCCTTTTTATGGTAGTATCTTAGGCCTTCCATCCATGAGCTTCTGTAAGTATCTGATGTTATGTTTTTGGCATAGGTATACTTAATCAGCTTTTGCTGTGTAGGCCATCTTAGAGAATCACAGTATTGTTTTGGCTGGAAGAGACCTCTCAGATCATTGCATGTTTGTAATATAATGCATATTATATTGCAGCAGACACACACAAATTACTGATGAATAAATTGTGCCCAAATGGTGCTATTGTAGTTTGCCAGTTGCAGGTAGGTTGAGCCACCCGTACTTAACTATCCCTTCTGCCTGTGGCCAAATGCCAGAGGGAGCCTTGTGTGCTCTAACAGACCAAACTGGATTTTAGATACCTGTGGTTGCTAACAGTTAGTGCATGAGGTTCTTTTGAAGAAGCAAACATTGAAACCGTTTGTATGCTTTTTTTTTTTTTCATTCAGTAAGGAAATACAAATATATAGATACATATCCTTAACAATGTGTTTTAGCCATGGTGTGTAATAAACTTCCCAGTCCTCTTGACATCACTGCAGAGAGAGTGGAAAAGCTGATGTGTGTTGGAGCTAGAACATTTGATTCTTTGCCACCAGAAACTCAGGAACTGAAAAGTGGTGAGCAGCTGTTCTTCTATTAACATGGAGTTTCTTTCTGTCTTGGTTTTACTTGTCTTTGGGTAATAAGATGTATGGAAATTTCTGCTTTGATTTGTAATAATTTTACTTGTAGTATCTTTATTGATGTTTGTCAGTGATGTGTCACTTTCGTGGCAAAACATTTTCCTTCCTGGTTTTTAGACAAAAAGCTGTATGTGGTGTAAAGTCTGAGATTCTGAAACTGGAAATTTTGGAAGGATATGAGGTTAATGTTTCTTTGTAGTTCTAAATAGAAGTTATTATGTAATTAGAAATTGAGTATTTTACCAACATCTTTAGCTAAATGTTAATGATTTTAATAATAAGGATTTGAATTTGAGTTTAATTTTTACAAGTATTTTGATTAACTAGCCCCGGCTTTGGTAATCTAAAATAAAAAGGAGGTTTTGTTTAACTTATTGCTAAGTAATTTCTGCACTGAAAACAAGATAGTGAGATATAGCTTAGCAACTGCTGCAAATGCTACTACAGTTTTCTTCAACATTTCCACAGCTGAGGGTGTAACTTAATAGCTATTTTGATATTCTGGAATGATAAAAAATTAGTAAATGAAACCAAGAACCTGAAGAACTCCACGGCAACAAATATATTTTGTCACTCAGAGCCCTAAATTAAGATACAAAATCCTAATACTTTGAAGGTAGCTTAAGTTACACTGACAGCCTCATTGAGATCACAATTTCACCTCTAGTTCTGATAGAGTTTCCAGCTCTTACTAAGAGTTCATCCTCAAAAAGGGTTTGGCAGTGTGTTCAACAGGAATTGAACAGTGGGATGTTTATATACAGAAGGAAGTTTGATAGTCACCAAAAATTGTAATGAGTAGAAGCTGAGAAGATAATACTCAGTGATCTGTATTTTGCTATAGGCAGTAATGAAAATAAACCTGGTGTGCAGCAAATGTCTTTTTAAGGTGAGATGTGCACGTCAGAATGACAGACTTAGGAATTCTTTCCTGGAGGTGAGGCATCATTGACAAACATTGTATCCTCCAAACAGTATTTAATATTGTATCAGCATAAGGTAATTGAGATAAATTTCCCTCTTCCTGTCCTATGACAACACAGTGTATTTCACGTTTAGTGGATATCTTGCCAAGTTTTGAAACTATTTGCCTTAGCACTTTTACCTTACATCAGTGAAAAAGGAGTCATGTAGAAGATGATTCATGTTCTGTGTCCATTTGTGTTTGGTAATGTGTTCAAGTTGTATGAAAAATGTGATTCCAGGAAATTTCATAAATACTGAGTGAGTTTTGTATGGATCTTCTGCCCTTTGCAGAATACCCAAATTTCCAGTGACTGGAGCATCTGAACATTTGCAGGATTTCCTCCTGTAGTTTGAAAGGAGGGACAGTACTTTGAGATACTAACTAAATAGCTCGATTTCAATGCCAAGCTGCTCTGTTCCTTATTCTGATCTAAACCAGCCTATGAAGTGAACTTCAAGTATCAAAACAGTGCATCAGTTGGAGTTTGTTCTGAAGAATTCTGTTTTTACAGTTTTGCTAAATGTATTTTATAGTGAAAAAGACTTGAAGATGTGGGCAGTGTTATCAAGTGATTATGCTGGAGTAATTTTCTACTTTTGTTAATTTGTCTTCAGCTTAGTGTCCATTGGAATAGGAAATACAGTTTTGCCTACACTGTTGGGGGAAAAAAAAAATGATGGAGACAATTTTCTTTTGTGTTTCTTCAGCTTTTATGAAATGCAGTAGTGAAGGAATGGCCCCTGTTATTGTCTTTATTTCCAAAATGTTTGCTGTTGATGCAAAGGCATTACCACACAATAAACCAAGGTAAGAAAATAGAACATTTTAGGCCTGAGAAAATATTTCACAGGTTCTTAAGATGTAATAAATTCTTTTTGGCAAGAAAGGGATTTCAGCAGATGATTTATTTAATCAGTTCTAGGAAGTTTAGCAAGTTTGTTGAGAACAAATTTGTTGGAGAAAAGCTTTGTGGGGTTTTTTTTTGTTTTTCCAAATCCATCTTCCTTCGTTGTATGCTGTTTTAGGATGTTTGGTTGAGAATAGGATTGAACTCTAGTACTTTATTAGGTTTTTAGTAAGCCTGGCATGGTTATAAAAGCTTATGTTTGTAACAAGAAGCACTTCCCATTAAATCTGGCATAAAAGCTGAGCAATCATCCAGTCCAGAAGAAAAAAAAATGGGATAATTTGCAAAAAAAAAAGGGATAATTAAAACTGTCTACACCTTGACTGAGTTTTACATTAAAATGAGAAGTGTTAATATATTGCAAAAGATTGTCTTCTAGGAGGTTGGGAAGAGTTTTTACTAAAGCTTTTTATCATTTAATGGCTGCCTTACTTAATTTAAGGGACAGATCTTTCCTGATTTAATTTCCTTGATATATTGAACTACGCTTTCCTCAAACCATCTGCTTTTTTTTCAGAAAAAAATGTACTTTTCTGATGAGTGTGTAAAAATAGGGTTCACATTAACCTTTCATCTCCCTAAGTTTTTGGAGCATCTTCAGTAGTTGGCTTCTGTATTGAATTGGTGTGGTGGGTTTGAGAAATTGACTCCCAAATAAAATTTACCAGGCCAACTCAGACAGCTTGATAGTAAGATAAAACAATATTTTACAGCAGGCTAAATTTACAGGCATATATACAAAATATATTTACAATTCTATTTGTACACACACAGTTATATTGATATATGCATCTATTTACAATTACAGACAATTTAGAAATAATACAGAAATCCGATCCCCCACTCCTGGCAAATAAAAGCCCAGAAGGGGCCGATGCTACCACGTTTTCTCCCCACAGATAGAAATCCAGCAAGATCTCACATGTTACCTGGTCAGTCAAGGTTAGTCTTCAGTCATGCACAGAGGAGCAGTGGAGGAGGTGGAAGGTAGAAGGCCAAGGGAACAAAGAGTGAGAAATTGTTTATCCATTGCCATTTTATCCCTCTTAGCAAATCAATGAATGATACAGAATTTATTTTTGTAACCAGTGCCCTGCTCATTCATTCTGTATTCAAAACAATGTCTAGCAAGTTTCTCCCTTGTTTATAATTTAGGATCAAAATAGAGCATTAGCTCTTAAACTGCTGCAGCTGATTATTCTATGTTTTTGTGCAGTTGTCACTGTAGAGAGCAGAAAATACTAATCTTTCTCCTAAATTAGATTGGTGGTGACTGTTACATCTTTGTGCCAGAAATGTTACTGCTGCTGTAGTAATATTTGAACACTTTGCTGCTATCTTAGGTTTTTCATACACTTTCTAGATTAACTTTGTTTGTTTTTTTTACCATGCTTACCTGTGAATCTTTCTTGCACGAAATTTGGATTCAGGGAAGAGGTGCATTGCAGACTGATGAGACACTAGATGGTGCAGTTTTGCTTTGAGTTCCGTCTTCAATTGTACCTGAAAGAGGTTCTTGCTGGGGTTCTGGTGTAGCAGAGCAGTGCTATTGATGCATTGTCTGCGGTAGCTCTAGTTACCAGAGGTGACTGCACTGTGGCTGTTGCTTTCTGGCTGTTCTGTCACTTATGAAGGCCTGTTCTCTTGGGCTTTTTTATGTGGGAGGATTAATATTGTTTGGTGTGATGAAGCTGTAGCATAATGGCAAAGGTGGCTTTTATGTACACCTGACACAGAACATCTTGGGTGTGTTTTCAGGATTTTAGTAAAATTAAACCAACCCCAAGAAAGTCTGACTGCAGCAATTCCTGCCTGTTTGTTTTGTTTTTTTTTTTCATTTGCATGTTAGCACTCTGCCTCATGGATGATTTTTTTCATGTTTGCCCTGACTTTTATTCTTACATTTTTTTCTTTAGTGGCTTTTTTCTGTTCTCCTTAGTTGTTCACCCTCAGGAAAGGAACCATTTTACATTTGTGGTTATGTGCCATGTGTTACACTTTTATTCTTTTGAAAGAAAGACAAATGTGGACAAAAGGATATTTTGAAGATTTTTGTGGTTGATGGTAGGCATGCAGCTAGCTTTGTGCGTTAATCTTGTTCTGCTTGAGTATGTTACAATTGTAGATAAGGATTTATCTGGCAACATTATCTTTCTGAGGTTTCTGATGATACTATTGGGAGTGACTAATTTTATAGGAATTGATACTGACAGAAAGCAGGATGGAAGTCTAGCTTGTATCTGGTAGCTGAAGTCCCACCCACACTCAATCTGCTTCTTATCAAATTGAGAATTTAATTAACTGTGCTTTAAGAATTTAATTATCTGCGTGACTGTGTATTGCAAGTTAAACCAGCGCACTTGAATTTTAAGGTAACATTTCCATTTGTAATTATGGCTGGCACCTAAATACACTGATGCATTTAGAAATACCCTCTAAAGAGAAAAAAACCCAAACAAACACTTTTTTTTACTCAGGATTGTTTACAGATACGAAAAGTGTTTCTGGGTAAATGCATACATGTCCTCACGTGTGTACTATGCCAGCAAACATAGACTGCATTTGTGACACCCGTGCCTGTCTCATCTGTACTTTCCCTATCAGTCTCTGTCCTCTGGGAATTTTTCAGACATTCCAAATCCTTAAATAGCATTGAACAGCTGCCTTCAGAAACAGAAAATCATAATATACAAGTTTTCTTCCCCACCATCTGCTTTGCGTTTCATATTGTTAAGCCCTGCTGTCTTTTGCAATAAAAGAGACAAAGCAAATAGAAATAGCAAGCTGTCTCACATTTCAGAGAGGTATGTGCTTCATTCTGTTGCAGTGAAAAAGATTGAAAAAAAGATACTTTTTAAAGGGGGGGAAAAAAAGGGTTTATGTGAAGTTTCTAGTGGAATTTTGCTTGCTTTTACCTTTTCTATGGCTTACATAGTGTGTCTGTCCCATGTTCTGAATTTTGAAAGTCTGTGCTTCAAATTCTGTGCTTGTTTTCCCCTGGAAGCCTGTCTTAGGTAATTTGTAGAGAGATCTGTAATTTATGTATAGCTTTCCTACTAATTTGGGATCAAGGTAATCATGATAACTGTTCCAAGTGATTTCTTCAAGTTCTAAGGAGAATTTTGGTAAAATGAATGGCCTCATTAAACATTGTTAAAATTGAGTCTTCTGCAGAACGTGTTGATGCAGAAAAGCATCCATATTACGATAAACTCACTGCCAGTATGATTTATTTTTTATGTCTCATCCTCATAATCTCTGCAGGGCTTTCTTCCCCTAACTAATTCAGTTGAGGACAGAGTAAGCATCCACTAGGTCTGACCCCTAGGTGATGGATTGTTTCCCTGTTTGGGGGCGTGGAGGAGTTGATAGGGGGATGTGATTCAATCTTTTATTTTCTATTAGAAATCATATTTCTGTACCTGTTCTGTGAGGACAAATGACTGCTGTGGTGCTTTCCACTATTTTCTTCCTTTTATCATTCATCACTACTACGGCTGTTCACAAAATCTTGAATTGCTCTTGAAATGAGGAAATGAGAGAGAGGTAGTGACTTGTCCAAGGCCACTGAACCAACAGGTGCTTTGCTTTTGCTGCCGTGTTTATCAGGCTGTGTGCTTGATACAGCCCTCTGAGAATCCTAAATCATCTTCATCCTGTGAGCTGTTGTTCCTGCCCAGTGTGAGCCTAAGGTCGCAGGGTGCCGATGGGGTGTTGCTGTGGAATGTTGCTCACCTTCTTGAGTTGAAGTCAACATCTGAGACTTCATGATTAGTTTGTCTGGCTGTGTTGTGCATGTTTTACAATAGAACAGTTCAGGTAGACCTCCATTAAGAGTATTTGTGTAATATAAATAAATGCATTGGGCAGTATTTTGGAAATAAGTTATTTATTAATCCAGGATAGCAGTCTGTGTGTCTCCATGGCTCACCAGGCCAAAAAACCCAAACCAAAACAACGACAAACTAAATAAACAAGCTGAAACTGAAAGCGTTCTAGTTCTGTGAAAAAGGGATATCTGCGTAAGTCAGCTGTATTTTCCTGTAAAGTCACAGCGATAAAAGATCTTTGTGTAGTATTTGCACTCAGCTGGCTGCACTTCTCTGTAGCAACAATTTTTGCAGTAATTACTGAACAGAAATAGATTATATTTAAGAGAATCTGTGGTGATTCTAGCAGGATCACTGATTCAGTTATTTTATATGGGAAACTAATTGAAACAGAGGGGCAATTAGAGAAGATGACTAGTATCTAGTATTAACTTTCTTGTTTGGATCTTATTAAGTTAGAAGGTAATTTCTTGTCACAGATTTTATGTAGGCCCAGATTTAAAAATCAAACAAACGGTTTCAGGCAGTGCCCTTAGATTTTGTATCTGTGGAACTCTGCTGTTGAAAGTGCTTGAAGAGAGTTTAGTGTAAAAACAAGTCTGTTTATATTGCCTTCTGTGAGAATGAGAATTCACATCAGTGGGGAAAGCTTGACCTACTAAGTTCAATATGGTGTCCTGTTCTCAGCATGGTAGAGTTCACCAATTGTAGCTGACTTAAAATATGCAAACGGCCTTTTGTCTCCATGGTACTATATAAGTTTTTACTTATGTCAAACACAATGTTCTTCTTACTGTGACTTAATTGGTTTGAAATATGTGACATTTCCAAGTACTACTGTTTTAAAATATAATGTAGGCCTTTAACTCAAGAAGAAATAGCTCATCGGCGTGAGCTTGCGAAACAAAGACATGCAGAAAAACTGGCAGCAAATCAAGAAAGGGAAATGGCAGGAAAGCCCCAAAGTGAAAAGTCATTTCAAGGGACTGGCAGCACTGGTGATATGAGAGGTATGTAACGCTCTGTTCCCTGTTTTGCTCGGTCTAGATGTTGTCAGCGGGCTGTGTACCTCACAAAAAGAATCATCCACATGGCAATCCAAACAGTTCAGCAGATGAAACTGAACCAAGGATAAAGAGTGATCTGTGAGAAAGCTGATAGGTCATAAATGCTGCAGTAGTGCCATGGATGTCTGTTACTCCAGCCTGTGCTTTTTCTCAGGACTTGGAGTAAGTAAAGATAGATGATGCTTGAAGGAAATGCAGTACTGAAAAACTCCATGTTCTTCTCGCTCCAGGGAGAGTGGTGCATGACTTTGGCCCTTGTCTATGGGGTAGGAAGATGCAGGTCTTTAGCTTACTGCTGGAATGCTGCGGATTCAGTAGTATAACATTTGCCAACGTAACTACTTTCTTTCAGCTTTTGAGAGTAACTGTTTCATGAAAATCAGCCAGAATCATAGAATGGTCTAGGTTGGAAGAGACCTCAAAGCTCATCCAGTTCCAACCCCCCACCACAGGCAGGGACACCTCCCACTAGATCAGGACGCTCAAGACCTCATCGAGCCTGTCCTTGAACACATCCAGGGAGGGAGCAGACACAGCCTCCCTGGGCAACCTGTTCCAGTGCCTCACCACCCTCACTGTGAAGAATTTCTTCCTAACATCCCGTTCAAATCTCCCCTTCGCCAGTTTGAACCCTAGTCTAGTAACAAGTTGATACAAAAGCAGGGTGAAAGCCGCAGGGCTTGAGTATTGTGCGTTACAATGGTTTCTTCTTGCTGTCTTTTTAAGTGCCACCAGATGTGGTAGGATAATACATTTTACTTTTCTTCAGATGATGAGGCAGAAACTGCTTTGATTCTTCATAATTTTTTCTAACTGTGCTTAGGTGAGGAGCAGCAGTCTGCTGGTCAAGCAGAGATCGTGACCTCAAAGTCAATGAAACAGGAAGCAGACAACAAGGAGTCTTTCATTGCTTTTGCTAGAGTGTTCAGTGGCGTGGTGCAAAGAGGGCAAAAGATATTTGTTTTAGGCCCAAAATATGATCCTGCTGAGTCTTTGCATAAGGTAAGAGGTGTCAGTGAACTTCTACCATAACCTAGGATTCTTTTGAAACACTAGTAGCTTCATACATTGCTCACCGAAAAAACAAGAAAAGAGGTTCATCCTAAATGATCCTATTTTTTCTAATTTAGGTAATTGCATTAATAGCTGATTGTGTCTAAATTTAATACAGTGTTATATTTTTTCTAATTTAGGTAATTGCATTAATAGCTGATTGTGTCTAAATTTAATACAGTGTTACATTAGCTAATAACAAATCCAGTATGCATACCTTGACTCAAAGAAAACTTGTGAAAAAAATGAGGTATTGATTTTTGGGGAGCAGAAAAGTGCATAATGGTGAAAAAAATAGTGTTAAAGGTTTTTGGATTGGGATCATAGAAGTTTATTACTTGTTAATTTATTTTAAGATATTTGTTGTATCAGGAACAATGAAAAGTGATCTCAGAGTAGCACACACACAAAAAATCACCAGAGAAAGCATTGCAATGTTATTTCTTTGGTATAATTTGCTCATTTTCCACAAGACTGGATTTTTGTAAGGGACAAAAACCCAATTTTCAAGCATATATTGGTTTTTAGTATCTAACTATGAAAATTAAGATACTTGAGAATGTTCTTTTTTTTAGCTTTTGAATGCTAGGAGGTTTTGAGAGACAGGTTTTTATCAACACTGAGTGATAAAATACCCAACACTGACTGTGTTGCTCTGCAGCTGTCATCACAGTGCTCCCCTACAAATGATCTGCCATTAATACCTCATTTGACTTGCTGTACATTAGAGAATCTCTATTTGCTTATGGGAAGAGAACTTGAAGATCTTCAAGAAGTACCTGCAGGAAATGTTCTAGGTAAGATGTAAGCAGTATTGCATTTCCTAGAGCTTGAATCCTTGTATCATCCAGGATGGGCTGATGAGGCTGTTTTGATGGGCTTGATAATGACAAAACTTAAATAAATCCATGGCTGTTTTTAGGTGTGTTATGGGTGCAAACCTGAAGACACTCATTAAACTGTGATTTCTGTGAACTCTAAATTGGGAGGAAGGGAAAAGATGCATGAATAGGATAAAATTAAGGATTGTGTGATGGGAGCATTGCCAGGTAAGCATTGCTACCAGGGGAATTGCCAAAGGCAGGAGTAAGGTCTCTTATTTCATAAATTCCAAGGATTATGGAAGTTCTGTAGTATGATTTGTATAGTTTTATTTCTGGGCCTGCTTGAACCATGGTGCTATAAAGTACTTCTTTTGTATTTGTGGCAAATTTTGAATGTTGTCTGTGGGCAGGTCTTTAAGTGACATCATCCTAACCAGTGTGTTATGCCCCTTCGTGCCAGATTCTGAGCTACTTGGCCTAGAGTGTAAACCACCTTCCGTGCTGCTTTTGTCCTTCTTCTGTTGTCTTTTTTTAATACCAAAAGTAGTGGCTGGACTTTAGAAAGTGTAAACTTAAAAATGATTATTTTTTTTAATTCTGTGAATTAAAATATACAGAACTGCAGCAAAGTGAGGTGAGCCTGGTGTTCAGAACATAAACAGTTGGTGAATTAGTTTTATTTGGAAGCTTAGTATTTTTAAATTCTGAATTACACATTAGTCTGATGTCCAAGTTGGCTGTTTCAAGTGTCCAAATGACTATTTACCTCAAAAAATGATTAAGAGATAAAAGACCCCACCCTGAAATATTGCAGTAAAAGTGAAAAGATAATATCTTTGTGCTTGCCTAATAATAAGTACTCTTGGAGCTGCCTTCTGCAGAGAAAAATGCATTCTGAGGGTTATATTATGTCTGTAATCTTATGAATTGGACCAAATCTCAAAAAAATGTTTTTGTAACCAAGTAATTCTGCCAAAAAAGTGAGCAGTTGCCACTGCTGGAGGGTGTACTGTTCAGTGGGGGCTTTCTTCTGTAAAGAAAAGTACAGTATTGAGTAACGTGAAAGTTGTAAATGGTGGCGCATGAGTGGTTGTATTTAGAAGAATTTGAAATTAAACTTTGGAGGTTAAAATTAACAGAATAATATCTGGAATCTATGTGCTGACAGAACAGGTTTTCATTTTTACCTACAATGCAGAAGCTGAAGTGGTGGCTTCTTTAAACTTCATGTTGTTTTCAAGAATATTTAAAGCTAAAAGCTTTTAATTCCTTCTAGTTCATTTTCCTCCCATTTCACTGTAAAGCTGCTTTGTTAATTCATGTAAATTCAATAAACACCTTTAGTGATTTGATGCTGGTTTACCACTCTCAGGAGGAAATGTAGTAGATTTATATGAAAAGAATCTAACAAATGCAAGACTTTTATTACTCCAGTTAGTAACAGAGATTTCTGTTTCAGAAGTCATTTTTCTTCCAGCTTTATAGCATGCCAGCAGCAATTTTACTCCAGCCATATAAGGAAACTGCTTGTAAGTTATCTAGTAAATTAAGGAAGCTTTTCTGAAAGCTTTGTAGTTTTGCTATGTATAATTAAATTATTGTCATAAGGAATCCACAGTTAATCATGGATACCTATTTCCACTTTAAAACTTACAGTATGGAAGTTTATTTGCTTGGTTTTGCTTTTTTTTCTCCACATGCTTGCAGTGGTTAAATGTGACCATTACAGATTTCACAGAAATCTTTTGATTCTAAGGTATCCGGAGCATGTTCTGGGCTCTCCTTTTAAAAGCTTCCTGAAATTCCCGTGGAAATGAAGTGTTGTATCCTAGACCCTGGACACAAGTCTATGTGTTTTGACAATACTGTCCTGTGCCTTTCAGGAAAGAAGCAGTACTTCAATATTCAGTTGCAGAGACTGCTTGACTTAGGTGCCATTGCATGCTCTTGGTGCCACTGCAGTTCATGCTGGCCTGTGTTTACCTAGCCTAGTGCTGTGCAAGCAGCAGGCTGCTGTCGTTGCCCCCAGCTTCAGAAGTTCCTCCTTTATTATGGAAAAAAGGGAGCTCAATACTGACAATCATCTGACTGTCCAGATGTGTTCACCTTTTTTATTCAGTTTTATAAAAGCTTGGGTTCTTGCTGGGACACTCACCCTTGATGTAGAGGGAGCATCTGGAGGTTCCTGCTGCCATGCAGGCATCTTCTCCATAGGCATTGTACTGAGTAGAAAGTAAACCTTGGGCCACAGCGTGCAATCTGCTGGTCTCTAGGTTAGTTACCATAACTCTTCTTAGTATTGCTTAGTTTCTCTTGTAAAATGGAGAATGGTCCAGTCAGGAAACGTAAATTGACTTAATTTGGATGCTGTCTGTTTGCCAGTAGTGTTAGGTGCTCTTCAACAAGCTGTAGAGACTGATAGTGCAGATACACAAATACAAAGAGATCACTTTTATTTAATTTTTGTTAATGAAAGGCATGGGGAACAATATTTATGATCTCATTCCAGAAAGGAAAAATTGTTGCTTCTTTATCAGGAAGGAACACAATACCTTAAATTAATACAGTGTTAAAAGTTCCACAAAGGAGTTTATTACAGGCAAGCTTTAAATTTATATTGGATGTGTCTCCATGTGAGAAATAATTGGTCTAAATCCAGACTACCTTTATTGTACCACTAGGTTTTTTGAGGCATTAGTAAGTGTGTATTCTGGGGAATGAAAGAGGAAGAGAGAATGGCTGATTAACTTATTCCCATGCAAGAATATTTCTCTCTTTAAATATATGTAAACATATATTTTTTATTTATATATTCCATACTTCTAAATGTAACATAAACAAACAGGTAGATATATACATGTACACATATTTAAGCCAGGCAAAGGTAAACTGGCACTTTCTAACACTTGTTTTGATACTTCTGTGGTTGAAGACAGAAAAAAAGGACTTAGTGGATGATCCCCAAAGTGGCAAAGGAAAGATTAGAAGGCAGTATCTGAGAGAAAAATAATTAGGGCTCATAAGTGAAGAAACCCTCCAGATGCACATCATAGCTTCTTTCTCTCCTTCCTCTTTTGTTACTATTCTTGTTGCCATGTGGTAATTGAAGACAAAATGCTTTTTTTGCTCTATACAAAAACGAGGGAGGGGACTTAGTAACAGAAACAGCTGTTGGAGGTAGTGTAAAAATACATTTTAAAATATCCCTTACTGAATAGGGATTATTTTTTTTTTCTAGGTAATTTAAACAAATGCTTAAATGTTTCTGAAAATGCTGGTTTAGGTCTATGCACATGTGCAACCTGTATGAGTGACTAATGTCACTGAGTTTAAAACAACTGCACAGGATTTTCTGCATGAATAATTGGAAGAACCTCAAGCAATGCATTCTTGTAGACTGGAACAGTTTTTCTTAAAGCGTTTTGCATGTGCACAGACCTGAGTTCAGAATTATGTGCATCTTAAAGTGGACATGTGTACTGCTTTTTGTCCACAGTTAGAACAACAGTGTTTGCTAGTATACAGGAAACAGGTTTTTCCGAGGGCTCCGTATGTGACTATTTAAAGTTGTTTTTGTGTTTTGTTAAATACTGGTGAGAGTGAAGCTTTTCCCTTGACATTAGATTGGTAGTGCTTTAGTGTAATGCTCATAGGAGGCTAGGTGATTTCCCAAGTATTTTCAAAAGCTTAGCTATGTTCATATCAAATGTTCTTCCAATTAAGAGCATTCGTTGTTTTAATTTATCAAATGATGTAACAATCAATCTCAGTCACTCCTGTTGTCAGCTCACTGTGGACTGACTTTTAGCACAACAGACTATCTTTTTTCCATGTCTAAAATGCTTGTTTTCCCATACAGTGTTCTTTCATATTTTATTTATAAAGCACTTGTGGGATTCTTGACACGTAAGCAGTATGACGTGTGAAATGTTAGGTGTTCCAGACCCACACTTCAGATTTTTTGTACCTCTCTGAACAGAGGTGCCCTACAGCTGTGGTTAGCGTGAAGAGCTTATGTGAAGTAGTATAGCTAACCTCGTTACAAGGTGTCTGACCGGCATTTTATTCCTTTAGGACTTCATCAAACAATTTGGGAGCTTTTAATAAGCGGCCTCTGTTAAGAGCAAAGAGCAGTTGCAGGCGGTGATGCTGCTTTAAAAGCTCAGGGTGGCTTTCTAGTACTGGTGCCAGCCAGCAAGCGTTACCACCTTCTATGAAAGGCCTAGGAACAGTCCTGCTATTGCACCAGGCTTTTAGTTCTGTGCAGACATTTGGTGGGCTAATTTAACTCTCTGAATCAGTAATGTGATTATTTAAAAAAAAAAAAAAAAAGAAAGAAGGAAAAAAAGGTGTTTGGAAGCGATTGCGGCTGCCTGGGCTCGGCGTGCCGAGTGACCACAGGAGGGCAGTGTAGCGCAAGAGTGTCGCGGGAGGTGGCTGGAGCCAGCCTCTGCCTCCAGTGTTGCAGTGCCTGCAGCTGCCAGCACTGCCTGCCGCAGCCGAGTCAGCCTATAGCCATCCCCCACTGCTCAGCAAGCGGATTCTTGACAGCATGGATGCCCACTTTTTCAGGAAGACCGAGTGCAGGTAGATCTCTAGCCATGTTAGCATTTTAAAGATGTTACTGTTAAATGTAAAGGGTTTTTTAGTGGTTTTCATTGAATTGGTTTTAGTCTAGTCTGAGAGCAGTACAGGGAAGTTGGGAATTAGAGTGGTAAACAGAACTGTTAATAAAGATGCTGTCATGCAGTCTTACTGCATTCTCTGACATAGGAGGCTTTTCCCCAAAGGATTTCAGCAGGAGATACAAAATGCTTGTTGACTCCTTAACTATATTTGCAGCCCTTTTTGAAGCTATGGCCTTGCAATAGGAGATTTAGCTCATAGGCTTTCCTTGCAGGTCTTATAAAAGCAGACAGCCTTCTTCTCTGAGCTGTTAGTCTTTTTCTGAAAGCAGCCCCCTGGGGTGCCTCGGTGCTTCCTGCTTCTTGCCTCAGCATCACTGACTGTATTTAAGGTCCTATTGCAGGGTTGTCTGTCGGAGAGGGCATTTTGTTGGCATGTTAATAACATCACTGTGTTTACTCTCTTCAGGAAGTTATGCTCAATCTGCCCTCACACTGCTGTGAACCTAAAGGTTAAGTTTTACATTAGAAGTACAATTTAACACCTTTGTATTGAGGAACTGAGTTCATATTTCTGCTTGTTAATCTCTAGCCCATATTGTGCTAGAACTTGTTTATTTGAAACTCATGAAGAAACCAGGACAGAGGCTTTTAGAGGCTGTTGGACACTGGTGATTTTTAGAGATTCAACAAAAAAAACCCAAACCAACCAACCAAAAACACATTGGGAATGAGGAAATGAAATGTGAAATAAAATGTTGAGTTAACTTTTTCAGTGAAATGATTGTAAGGTACTGAGAACAGCTGAAATCCTGCATGGACTTTACAATACTCTGATTTCCATACAACTGATTTCACTTGCTTCAGAAGCAAGTAAGAACAGCTGAGGGGGAGGTGCACAATGACAGATGAGGAGGCTCACCAGTAACCTCTGCCAACATGTGGTCTATATTATGGCAAAAGCTGATGAAATCTCAGCTAGAATGTGATCTGTTTCTTGATTTACATTCCCTTCACTTCCAGAAACAGTTTCTAATATATAAAGGTCAAGTACTGCCCTCAGGTGTCCCTGTGCAGCGGCCAGGAGTCTGAAGAGAAACAGGCTTGAAGTCTGAGGTGGTAACTAGATCACACAAGGTGTTCTGAAGCCATAGTAGCTACTTCTCTAACGTCTCTACAATTGTCGTCCTGTAATCCCAGTGACTTGTGAAAGGTCTTAAGATTCCCCAAATACCTGTCATACTCTTGGAACTGAGTTTAGTCCTGTCAGTTTCCCCTTGCAAAATCTCTCTTCTTTACCTCTTTTCTTCTTTTTATGTATAGTGAAGGGTAGCAATGGAAGGGAAGGATGGAGGCTAGTGCTTAATGTGTGCATGGAAACAGTGAAGTAACATTATCACCCTAATGGGTAATAGTCTCTATACTTGTATGATCTTATCTGTGCTTATGCTAGATATTGGGAAAAGGAGAATTCTGTGGATATGTTTGAAAGAGAATGATGTTATGGAGTTATTTTCAATAATCTGTTCACTATTTAAACATTTTTGTCAAATACATTTACTGCTTGTTTTAGTTGACTTTTATGTGTTTAAGAACAAACTGGAAACATCTAGGGGCCAACCACATTTTTAAGGTGAACATGCAAATTTATTTTCTCAAATAGGTCTTTAACACCACCTTTTAAAAATACTTATTTTCAAAAGACTCACAGGGAGAAAAAAGCATTTGTATTAGTACCTAACAGTTGTAGAGGTACATTCACCTGTGCACTCACCTGTGAAACTAAAGGCAAATGCTGGCTTCAGGATTTCAGACTGGTTAGATTTACAACGTTTTGTGTCACACCTCCTTTTACAGAAATTCTGTGTGAACTTGTGTGGTCTTTCTTCACTGATACATGGAGCAGTGAAAACAGGAGGCCTTGTGCCTTGTGAAGTCCTCCTCTTTCTAAACAGTGTTGACAAGAAATTGTCTGTGTCAGTGGAGATGGAGCCTTCCTGGGCAAGATGAGCATTGCTTTGTGCTGTACTTAGTTCCTTATGGTGCTAGTTGTGATGTTAGTATGAAGCTCTTTGTGTCTTCATTCCAAAGCAGTCAAGGATTTTTAAGTGATAATATCATCAGTGAGAGAAGATAGAGACACTGAGTTGATGGATGATGTACTGAGGCTACCAACAGTGTGGCAGGAGTTGAAATTTAAACAGCTTTCAGTCTTAGGTTTTCACGCTGCCAACTAAGTTATTTCCTGATCCGATTGAAAAAGTTCAAAAAGTTATGCATGGTGGTGGCATCTGCTTTGCTTTTGTCATCTTAAAAGAACATTAAAGGCTGAAGGTCAAGTCACGCTAATTACATGTGTCTTGAATTTGGTCTATTATGTATTCAGATCTTAGCTGAATTCAGCAGAAAAAGTGTACTTTAAAAGCAGCAAAATTATTGTTTCAAGTGTATTGGTTACCAGCAAGTTTCAGAAGTGAAAAACAGAGACTTGTCTAAAATCTCCTGCTGCTTTGAAAATTCCCATTCTCGTAATCTGTTCTTACTGTTGTGTGGTAGAAACAGTGGTGAGACAAGGAGGAAGATGTAGTATCATTATCTTACAGAAAGATCGCAGCAAAGAAGAGACCTTTATAGATCTCTTCTTTCTCTATCTGTGTAATAATTCCTGCTGACATACAGTGTGATTTGGTTCCTTTTAAACAACATAAAACAAACTCAGAAGGTCTGCCTTAACCTTAGCTCACAGGCTTTTACCAAGTTTCTTGTCTCTTGAGAGAGCTTCTTATTGTCAAGCTACAGATTGACAATTACTGTTGAAATAATAATTTTAATACTATGAAATGTGTTTATTGTTGGTCACTCTGAATGTGATTTATCAGAGTCATCTGAATATAGTGTATGTAAAAAGCAAGCAGTTGGTTACAAGTTTTGTACACGTGGGCAATACTCAATGTGTGCTAGCAAAAATCAGTTTGATAAACTATTATGAGCAAGATTGGCATCTTTGGGGCAAGAGAGAGAAAACTAAAATAGAATTACGTTAAAAATTACATCTCCACATCATGTGTGAAGTCTGGCCTGCTGCTTCTAGAGAGAGAGTCATGTTTGGACAACTGCTGCTGTTCTGCCTAGGTGTGTCCATCTAAGTGTTAAGCTTTGTAAAATTTCCTGTCTTTCAGTGAAGCCCTTGACATAGAGGGTCCTGGAGAGTGGTATTTTTCTGGGCCTTCAAGTACAAGTCTTGGGTTCAGGCTTTGTGGTTCTTAATTCTTGCACTGGGCAGAAAAGGTTTTGCTATGAGGTGCAGTGTTGGTAGTAGCGTTACACAGTGTATAGCCAAGTATGAGTATGTGATAGTTCTAAGAAGGAATTTTTGTGTCTTTGAAGTTTACACACTACCCTGAACAGGCAGAATTTAGCCATTTTTGGGGTATAGAAATTAGGTGACATACCACAGGCAAAATTAATAAAAAGAAGCAATTCACCAATGAAGTGAATACATTTTTAAATTTCCATAAACATTCCTAACTCCAGCTTCTCTTAAAGGTGAATAAACAGCAATATACAACAAGGTGCCTAGCAGTGTCTGTGCAGGCTAAGCTGTTCTTGGAGAGATGACTGTGCTAAAATCCCTGCATATTGTTCTTTAAGCTCACCTAATCCAAGAGAGCAATAGTGTTTCACCCTCCATGCTTAAGGAGGTGTTTCTTGTGTCTCTGTGTTTCTGAAAATTACTGTACTACAGCAAAGCAACGTGAAGTAAGATTCCTGTCTTGCAGTGGTGTCTTTAAGGGCTGAACAGGACAAAACCAACCTGAGAACAGGAAGTATATTTAAAAGTTTAATTTTGAAGTGGCCTTTCTAAGTTGATTTGAAAAATGAGCGTATTGATCAGATCTGAGGCAGAATGTGTAAATGTCCTTGGGATGAACAATAAATAAGACTTCTGTTAGCATAATCAGTAGAATTCTATTGCCATGTCATGAGGTACTTTGGAATTATGTTACATCTTCCTCTAATATTATTGAGAAAATACATTACTAGTTACTTATTCATAGTCATTGTGCAAAAAGATGTCCAAGAACCTTCAATCTTCATGGATTTTTTTCTTACCAACATTTGTTACTAAGAATTTGTCAATGAGGTAGATTCAGCAGGGCTGCTGGATGCTGCTCTGTGCCAGCACACGCAGGCTAAACAACTGAAACACTCATGTGCTAAGCCTGACAAATTCTCGTGAAAACTGACAGGTTTTGTTTGTTTTGTTTTTTTTTAATTTTTAGGTATTGCTGTTGCCAGACAGTACTATAATTAATTTCTTTTTATCTTCAAACGTGAAACCAAAGTGCAGAGACCTGTTGGTTTCTGTTATGGTAGTAAGAGCACCCTAACAATTGTTAGGAAAAGAGGGAGTGTATCAGAAGTAAGCTTTGGTATCTTGATTGCTTCACATTACTTTGTGAAAAAGTAGTTGTTCACCTCCCACACTAAATAATTTTCTTTTTACTGGCTGGAGAGGATCAGAATGAAATGGACCCATCCCTTTTCTCAGTCCCTGGTGGTGGTGATGATGCAGCAATGCATGCAGCATGTTTTTCACCCAAACCACATGTTGAATAAGTGGAGGCAATATGTGCTGGGCATAGGTCAGGTACAACACAGAGTTTATACAGATTTATTTTGTCTGTAGAATCCTGCCCTCCTGCCTTTTAAAAGCTGCTGAATGATACTGTGTGTCCAGTTGTTTTGAGGCAGGTTTTCTTCAATGGTGATGTTTTGGGGTTTGGTGTATGCTGCTGGCCAGACATATGAAGCCTTTGGAGCTGTACGAACAGCCTGCAGCAGACTGACTTTTGTGATCTCATAGGGTGGAAGCTGACCCTCTTTGTTTCTTGCCTCAAATAAAGTAAACAGACCCCAGGGAAAAATGAACCTGGAAAAGTGTGATAATTGGGAGCTGGGCTTAAGCATTTCTCTGCTTGTTGTTACTTAGGCACATAGAGGATGATGAGGAAAGGAACACAAATAGTTTGCAATCTGCAAATCCAAACTTAGTTTTTAGTCAGGTATAGCTCAAGAGCTGAAGGTTTCTGTTTTCTCCGGATAAGTTACTTATGCATTTAATTTATACTGCATTAGAAGTACTTCAAGACTCATTGCTTATGAATGAGGGATAGTTAGGAATATGAATGTATATATCGATATCAGCTTTATTTGTTGTCCTTCTTACTCCAACACTTATGATAGTGTCTTTACAGTTCCCATGAAATTATAAATGATGTCCCATTGGTTAGGAATTTGAGCACAATAATTTCAAGTTGCCTTAAATGTGCCAGCTGGCCAAGTCTGAATAGGCATTTAAGCAGCTGTTCTGCAGATTTATAGCTAATACTTTTTCTCTATTTTTTCTTAGCACTACAATTTAAGGTGAATTTTCAGCAACTTGCTGGTATTATAAAGTATATTAGGATTAGAATTATTAGCTTACTGTATGAGAAATCAACTTTTACAGGATTCAACTTGTAGAAAGGAAGAATTCTAAATGGGCATAAAGGAAGTGGAAGGACGTGGGAGGGAATTAAAAGTACGTTGTTCACTATAAGGGTAATCAAGCACTGATTTGCCAGCAGAGGAAGTTCTTAAAACTTGTCTGGACAAGGCCATGAGCACCTTGATCTAATGTTGCAGTTAGCCAGGCTTGAGGTTCGACTGAATGACAATAGGAGGCGGTTTTGCAGTCTAAACTTTTCTAGATACGAAGCACCAAAATGAAGTCTGGGCTGTACAAAGAGTTGGGACACCTTCTCGTGTTCTCTGTGCTCTTAAGAGTTAGAATCATGCATTTTTTTAAATATGGAGGGAATGCAGTGGGAACTGAGAGACTAAATATCAGATGTCACACTGGAGACTTGAGTGCTCAGCTCAGCATTTTAACAGATGAGCAGCGAAGAATTGTTTTAATCTGATTTTTTTTTTTTTTTTTTAGTAGGATAGCTTCAGCTTTTTTTAGGCTCCTTTGATATGGCAATGGGTGATGCATTTCTGTTTTGTGTTGCTCTCATTTCTTATTTCCAATTTCTCTTAGGAATAGGAGGACTGCAAGATTTTGTGCTGAAGTTTGCCACGCTGTCAACGTCACCAGCTTGCCCACCATTTACACCTCTCAGCTTCGAAGCTACCCCCATTGTGCGGGTGGCTGTTGAACCAAAACATCCAAGTGAGTGCAAAGAAGAGTGGGAACGGTAACAAATTCCATCTGGTAGCAATGCAGCTTCCCACCCTGAGGTGTTTGCCTGCTTCATCAGTCATGTGTCTGCTGAATTAGCGACTCAGTGTCAAAGGAGCATCTATGTTGCCTAGAGAGTCTATATTGTCCTTGTTAATTCACGTCTGTTGTGCCAAGGCCTTAACTGTTCCATGAGAGCCTGCGTCATGCTAGAAGTTCAGTATGTCTTTGGGTTTTTCCTTTTGCTGATAATCTTTGTGGTACTGATCTGCAGTACCCTGCCCCAGCAGGGACTAGTATGTCTCTGGCTGTTTTGGAGTTTTAGCCCAATTTGAATTTGCTGTTGTAATGTTAGTAGAACCAAAAATAACTGACTGTTCAGTTACAAAGTAACGCCAATATTGTGTGTTTTTCAGAAAGTGAGTGGACAGCTTAGGAAGGTATTTGCTCTGCATGTTTGAATAGCAGCTAATAATATATTGCACATCCTGCATTTTGCTAAGTTTTGAAAGTATTGGAAAAGTTAAAGGAATGTAATTGTACAGCTGCTGACAGGTTTTTTGGAGCAGTTTGTTTTCCCTTAAGGAAGTGGAGCTTTATTATTTTCATACCATTGCTTAATTCCTCCTCCCTGGTTACTTCTGAATGTATGGTTTGAAGTAAATTTGCTGGAGAGACAGAAGCCTCAAAGGTAGCTGTGCTTGCAAAAGCTTCCTGGAAGTCAGTTGCTTGCAGTAAGAGAAGCACAATTTGGCCATTGTAGGCTCAGCTTTAAAGCAACCAGTTGTCCAGTGAGTTGCATGCTGCAGTCTAGAGACGACTCTGGCACCTTGTCACATAGGAGTGCAAATCTACTTCAGAACTGCATCTGCGTATTTGGAAAAAAATATTTGAATAAATACAAATTGTTTCCCTGTGTATGTTTTACAAAATCACTGCATGTCCTTCACATGGTGGCCATAAACTCTGTTCATCTCTCTCTGTGGGCTTAAATGCAGAACACAAAAGTATGAAATCTGTGTTCACTTGCATTGGCCATTGGGCTAACACTGTCTTTTTTCCACATTTTGTTATTTTCATATCTGGTTTTCATGATACTTTTCTGTTAATACCCTTACAAAGTTAGCATTAAATACACAACATCATATTTCTTTTGACAGTCTTCGAGTGAATGACAAGCTTAATGTCACTCTTCTTTCTTAATATGAATATGCGTTCCTAAAAAGCCTCTGGGTGTTCTTTACCCTCCCAGTAAAATAAGAAAAAGGAATCATGTTTTTTTCAAATGTGTTGTTCTGAAAATCTGCTGACCTCACGTGTATATGCAGGGCCAGATCTGACTCAGGTGCTGCATTAACTTTAAGGCAACTCTTTTTAAAAAAAAAACAAACAAGCAAAACCACACCACTCTGACTGTAGGGACAGCTGTGTTTTGTTTCCACAAAAAGCTCTCACCTTCCCACTTTTTCTCCTTTTCAGGTTCTGGTAGTATTTAAGCTTTTCTGCAGCTTCCTGTTGAAGTAATCCATGTGTAGTGATTTCTGCATTGATTTCAGTAAAGTTAGCATGTTACTTGTCTTTGGAGCATTTTAAGCAATTGACAGGTTGATACACTTAGCTGTCAAGGATTGTGAAGAGATAAAATAAATCAGTGAAAGGTAACGTTTTTAGTAGTTGTAGTAAATAATGAGGATTGTATCTTTTGGTAACTCATGAAAATGAATGAAATCACTTCATACTGATAACATTTTTTGTTTTAATTGGTCGTGTGCTGTCCATGAGCCACATTGGGAGTTAATCATATACAGTAAGCATAACATAGTTGTGGTCTATACTTTGGTATGCCAAACCTATCACAGAAGTTTGCAGAACAAACTTGTGCACTCTATTAAAATATGTGCTGTGGTTAGGATTATATATTGTGAATTGAATCATCAGTACGTAAACTCTTGGTCACAAATTATGAGTACCTAATATTAAATCATAACAACACTCCTTGTGACTTATAGGCAGAATTCTGCCCACAGAATGTTTGTGAGTGTTCCTGAAACGTGCATTTGTGTTTAGACTTCCACAGAAGTAAGTGTTACTTTTTCTCACTTCTAAGTATATCCTGCTTCTAGTATTCCTTCTAGAGTAATACTTTGTTAATAACACCTTCTTTTGCCAGGTGATATGCCTCAGCTGGTCAGAGGAATGAAGCTTCTAAACCAAGCTGATCCCTGTGTCCAAGTTCTAATCCAAGAGACAGGAGAGCATGTGCTAGTGACAGCAGGAGAAGTTCATCTTCAGCGTTGCTTGGATGACCTGAAACAAAGGTTAGAGGAGCAAGGAGGAAGAAATATTTCTAGTTCAGTAGATGTGTGCTGTATTTCGTTGTCAGATGCATATCTTTGATTTATATTCTGGTAAAACAGAAGCTTCATCCACTAGCATTTTTTTACCATTGCATTATAAATGTACCTTTCTGTATCTATAAAGTTATCTGCAAGTGGACAGAAGCCAGTAGCTCGTCACTTTCACACATCTTACACAGCCTTTGGGTACTTCCCAGAAATGAGAAATTGCAGTAGGTTCAGGAGTCCAGTTGAGTGTAATTACCATTTGTACAAAATAAAAAACTGTGAGGAAAATCATGCCTGGTAAATAAACTCTCAAAGATTAGAAGGCAAGAAGACCAAAGCTGTGTGCACACTTTCTGGCCTGTTCCTTTCCACAACAATTCTTTAAATTTCAGTTTCTCTTACTCATGAGCAGTAGCTTTTTCTGCAAGCAAAAATGCCCATGGCAGTAAAGCTTAAAATTGCATTTGCTTTACTCTGCATTGGTTCTATCACTCTACCAAAATTTACCAGAACTTAGGAAATGTTGATTGGTCTTTTTGTTGTCATGCCTCATGAGTAATTAAGTCTGTTAGATAAATGTGATCAGATGTAATAAATGGTTCTTCCATTTTTCTTTTTAATATGCCTAAAATGTTTCAGCTGACTTTAAGGCTGAAACTGTTATAATAGGGGTTATCAGACCAAAGGACAAAATTATGTTAACTTCCTGCTGATGGCCTAAGTAAAGCAGTGCATCACTTCCATTTCCAGTGTAGTAACTCTTGACAGTGTTCTTTTTCATGCTTATTTACAATGAAAATCCAGACACAGTTCTGTATCTTTGAGTTGTACCTTTCTTGGCGTTTCTAAAACCAAGAGCAGTTTTTTGTTTTGTTTGCAGTTAATTGTACCTCATATGAAGGCTTATTGCAAAGTTTAATAAAAGGGAGTTTATGGATAATAAGATTAGCAATCATGGAGAAGCAGAGACAATGTTAATAACCACTGTTCCCAGACATAAGAAGTATTTTGAGTAAGTTGCTTTAGAGCTCCTAGGTCTGAGTAGTCCTCAGTGCAACAGGCAGAGCATCTGCACCAGTGCCTTTGTTTACCTTTCCTGCCCTTGTTCCCCTAACAGCAGGAGAGAGAGGGAACAGGGAAACATATCTGGGCAAGCCAAGACATGTTTATGCCTGTGTTGGCCTTCCATGACAGTGACTTACCCAAAAATTAGATTTCTAATTCTCTAATAAAATGGTTCTATATAAACATTCATTAGCAGGAATGTTGTATGAATGAATCACATTCAGGTCTTAGAAAGAGGCAGTTCCAACTATGGCCTCGTTTCCTCCATGTGTTTTAAAAACTGAGCCTGATGGAGCTGGCTGTATCAAACAGTATTTTTGTACCTTTGTACCCAAATAATAAACTACAAGTCATCCACTGATGTGCTGGCTTGCTGTACCACAGGTTGCAATTGTACCAATGCCTTAAGAATGAGCAGAATATATTTTTTACAAATTGTGTAGCTAAAGAAAGCTGTTCTGAATCTTTGAAGGGTGGGTGTTTCATTTCCAAGCAAGGCTTTTCCTGGGAGATTTTGCAATGAGATGATCGCTTTTTCACCTTCCGACGAGGTATAAAACACAGGCTGTTTTCCAGATCTGATGGGAAGCTTTCAGCAGTGGAGTGTCCGTAGCTGAGCTAAATCCTGGGTGTATTTGAACAAGATGCAGATTATGTGCACTTAGTAAACAGCCATTTCACACTTCTAAAATAAATGTGGCTTTGCCGGGGTACCATTGGGACTTTTTTGCTCCTGTGATTACAGTAAACAGGTAAACTACCATACAGGATGTTTTGAAGTCATTATGTTGTACTTAAAGATACAGCAGGTGGTCCTGTATGGGTAAAATACACAGGTGTTTATTAAATACATGAAAGAGCTAATGATCTGGCACTTCGTGGCTGGGTAACATGTGGGCATACTCAATGCCATGAAGCTTTTGAAATATTTTTTAAAGTGAAGGTTTTCCTGCAAAGCACTCAATTCAAGAAAAGTAAGTAATACATGCAAAATAATCTGAAAGCTATTACTGTGAGCAGTGTATGAGTTACTTGATAGTCACACTTTGTCACTGTTCAAATGCCAGTGCTACCACATTGTCAGGTATCTCTCATTCTGTGTCATTGTGGTTGGCTGTACTTGGGCTTTCATAAATGTTTTTTATTTTCAACACAGATTTTCCTCATTTTTGTACAGTATTTTACAGCTTAGAAAAAAGAAAGCTTCTTGAATCATAATTCCTTTAAAAATCTGCTAGCACTCTTGCACAACAGACTCGTTACAGTTCCACAGGCCAAACGGCATTGGTAAGACTTTTCCCATTCTTTTGTCATAGAAAAGGACCCAAATCTTCACATACACTGTTAGAGTCCAGTTTTTGTTCTTTCTGTGGTCATGTAAAGGCAAAGACTGAGTTTATCGTTTCTTGGATGATTCAAAAATAACATTCACCCACAGCATTAATTTTGCTTGTTTTCTTACATTAGGGAGTTTTATTATCTTAGAGACTCTTCCAATATAAACTCTTCTAGCAAACTGTAGGGTGTTTAATGACCTGGGATGGAATTGATAGTTTAATTCTTATCTGTAGTTAATCGTCAATTTATTTTAATGATCTCCCTTCTCTTGTTTTTGTGTCAGTTTTGTATAAATCTGTACTCATTTGTATAGAGCTGCACTTCTTTGTAAGATAACTTCATAAATAACAATTATGTAATCTTCATTGGAACCACTGTACAATATAAAGCTGCTTGGGAAGTATGAGGGGGAGGAGGGTTTGTGTTTTGCTTTAGAGCAGAGAAAAGGTTGCTTCTAATGCCTGGTCTGTGCAAGAAATATTTGTTTCAGAAAGACACGTAACTGTGTCCATATCTGGCGATCATCAGGGCTTAATTGACTTGAGATTTGTTCCCTTCCTCAGTCTGGTTTAAAGGCTTTCATGTGTGGTAGAGTCATTGACTTTTACCTTCCAGACAGTGCCTTGTATGTTTGCATTTGCCATAAGATCCCAGTTGTGAGTGATCCTCTAGGTTTGCAAGGGGAATAGAGGCTCCACTAGCTGATGGTGATGGGAGTTCTGTCCCTGGCATTAATGCTCCTCCTGCTGCAGTGCCAGTTTCATGCATGTGGGCAGCATGGTATTGTGCACAGATTTGAACCTGCTGTGCCTGGATCGTGGAGCACATGGGAGTATCAGCTCTCCACCATGCTGCTAGCAGTCAAGAGGGTACTTGATCTGAGCCCAGCAGTAACAGAACTGTGACTGCGTGGCTTTTTAAAAAAGATACAGCTTCATCTTCCCAGAGCATTCACATCAGTAGTGCTCAGCACCATGTCTGCAGCACTGTGGCCTAGAGCAAGTGTCTGCAGAGAAGTGAAAACAGAGTAACTGTAAATGCTTTCCTGGGCTCCAGTCGTTCTCAGTTCAGGACCTTTTGTGGTTTCATTGTCAGTTAATCCTGATCATCCTCCCCCCGCCCCCCATCATGATTTTGTGGGCCTGTATTGTATCCTTGAAACATGTGAAAGCTGCTTGTGCATTCATACCTTTGATCATCCTTACTCTCTTTTTCTGGTTGTGTCGTATCTCACTTGAGAGGAGAGAACAGGAGCATGTAGTTTCCAAGCAGTGATGCACACAAGCACAACAGTGCTTTTTAATTTTCTCCCTGCTCTCCCCATCTTCCTGCAGACAGAGGAGACTTTTCCAAAGTAGATAATGCTTGCCAGAGTTTGAGTTTGAAATGCATCACCTAGCAATCTGTGTTGCAGTCAGATTTATTCCTAAACGTCTGTTCCATGTTAATACCTACCTCCCATCCTCAATTTTAAGAAGTGGTTTTAAAATGTTGAAGTTAACTTTTGGACTTTGTTTTACAGGTTTGCAAAGGTAGAGATCAGTGTGTCAGCACCTATCATACCCTTCCGAGAGACCATAACAAGACCTCCAAAAGTTGATATGGTGAATGAAGAAATAGGGAAACAACAGAAGGTTGCTGTCATACACCAAGCCAAAGAGGACCAAAACAAAATTCCTGAAGGGGTTCAGGTTGATGCAGATGGGCTTATTACAATATCTACTCCAAACAAGCAAGCTACTCTCAGCGTGAGAGCGATGCCGCTTCCCAAAGAGGTGACTCGACTTCTGGAAGAAAACAGTGACCTAATTCGAACTATGGAGCAGCTCAACTCATCTCTGAGTGAAGATAAGAAAAATCATGAGATAAATCAGAGAACTCTTGACAGGATCAAGGAATTCAGACAAAAGTTGGAGCAAAATCTGCAGGGAAGAAAGTGGAGAAATGCTGTTGATCAGATCTGGTCATTTGGGCCGAGGAAGTGTGGGCCTAATATTTTGTTATATAATTTTGAGGGTTATAAAAGGTCTGTGTGGCAGTGCCTTGGCAATGCTGTGAAAGAAGTAAGTAAATACAGAGACTTTGACAACAGTATAGTAAGTGGGTTTCAGTTGGCTACCCTCTCAGGTCCCATGTGTGAAGAGCCCCTGATGGGTGTTTGTTTTGCAGTGGAAAAATGGGACCTACATAAAGCTGGAGAGATGCTGTCAACTACTGCTCAGAATTCAGGGGAATCTGCTACCACAGAACATGAACACAATGAAGATGCTACTTTAACAAGCAGTGGCACCGATGAAGTTTGCAGCTCGAATGAACACCAGGACAGCAGTCAAAGTGCTCCAAAATCACCTGAGAAATTTAGTAAACAAAAGGGAGAAGTTTCACTTGCAGATTGTTACGGTCCCTTCTCTGGGCAGCTGATTGCCACCATGAAGGAAGCTTGTCGCTACGCTTTGCAGGCAAAGCCACAGAGGCTAATGGCAGCAATGTACACCTGTGAAATCATGGCTACTGCAGAGGTTTTAGGTAAGACAGCAAATAAACCCTAGGCTGCTATGCAAATTGCAAACTCAGTGCATACCAGATTTGTGTCACCTACGTTACCTTACTGCTACCTTCCTTACATTACCTTAATGCTTACACCTCTTAAACTTGTTTTTGTGACCTATTTACACCACCACGTAACTTACCCTAACATTTGTTCTTGGAGTTTTCTGTGGGAGTTGCTTGCACACTGAATCTGATCTTTAACGTTACCTTCCACTGCTTTTAACAGAACACAGCAAATGTGTGCTTCCTGTACTAATTGTGACAGAATGCCCCACAAACCAAAATGGAAAAAATGGTTACTTGTTCTAGAAGTCTCTGCCGTTGTGCACATATGCATCATGATAGCAGACGTACAAAACCAAATTAGCCTGAAGAGCAAAATCTACAATTGCATGTAGTAAAAAAATGCCTTTGAGCAATTTTGTACAGATGCTTGACCATATTCTTTTCTGGTACTCTTTAGCAGGCCTGGTAAAAGACATCCTGTGGTAAGCTTATTGACACAGTACCTTAAACCACAGCTTACTATGGCATGGAACTTCTGCATTTTAAACTACCTTTTACTGTTTTTTTAACGCATAAGAATGCCTATCAAAAATAGATTTTGTAGTGTTTCACATTACTGTTCCAGGAGTGTATTAGCACAGCACTTATGAATCTCTCTGTTGGACTGTAAGCAAGATGCCAATTTTTCAAACCACAAAACCACTGTAAAAACTTCTGAAGGTACTTCAGCCTAAGATAGAATTCCTGAAATACAACAGTATTTCTCCATTGTGTTTCTCAAATATTTGGTTGTTAGGCATATAAAGTGTCAAAGGCTTTTAAAATGGCCCGATGATTGCATGAAGTGCCAGAGCAATTATGTATTTTACTTAACGCTGAACTTTCTTGACTAAATGTATCTCTTTTTTTTTCCTGATACAGAAGATAAATATGTTTGCAAGCTGACTGAAGCTATGTCTTTGCAGGCCGTGTGTATGCCGTCTTGTCCAGAAGAGAAGGCAGAGTGCTGCAGGAGGATATGAAAGAGGGGACAGATGTGTTTATTATTAAGGCAGTCCTGCCAGTAGCAGAAAGTTTTGGCTTTGCTGATGAAATCAGGAAGAGAACTAGTGGCCTGGCCAGTCCACAGCTGGTGTTTAGCCACTGGGAGGTAAAGATATCTGTTTATTCCATCTCTTTTGGTGATTCTTTTCCTGTAGATGTGGCAGACTGAAATAATAAGTGGGAAAGGTTATGTTTTAGTCAAGACATTTGATTAATTTTTTTAAATGAAGAGGGGGAAAGCAACTTTACATTAGTTCCTTTTATAGAACACAATGTTGGGGGCTAGAAGAGACCTCCAAAGCTCATTGAGTGCAGCATCCCTGCAACAGCAGGGTCACCTGTACTGGATCACGCAGGAACTTGTCCAGGTGGATTTTGAATATCTCCAGAGAGGGAGACTCCTCACCTCCCCAGGCAGCCTGTGCCAGAGTTCTGTTACCCTCACAGTGAAAAAAATTCCTCCTCGTTTTTAAACAAAACTCCTATGCCTCAACAAGCATACACTGTACTTATATTTTTGTTTAGAAGGGATGGGTTTTTATTTTAATGGAAAGTAAGTTCTTCACCAATGCAACTGGTTCTTCATAAATGTGTTTTCCTGAATTCTGTATGCCTGTTTTAATGAGTTCTCTGCTAAACTTGTCTGAGGAGTGGAAAAAAGAAACATCCATAAAACAACCCCAACATACCACTAAGAGAAGATGTAACTAAATGTAATACTTATGCAAGTTAATCTTTTAGGGGTTAGCAGGTGGCTAGGTATTTAATTTTTTGTCTTTACATATATGCTGGCTTGGAGTATGTGTTCATACTTGAAGGTAAAGGGAATAGATTTCATTTTTCAAAGTTCAGTCTGCTTATATTAAGTGGAGATTTTCCTCAAAATTACTCCTTGTTCCTCTTTGGCAAAGAAATGAAGAGGTGAAAGTGAAGGTGTAAATGCAGAAGTGCCAGTTGGAAAGCTGATAAGGAGTGTCATCAGCTGAGAGTGCACTGTGACTTGTTGCTGTAGAGTAGGTCTCCAAAGAGAGAGAGAAAAGCTGTAAAGCAAAGTTCCTTGTTCAATACAAATGAACCTGCATTGTAGGGCTCCTTGGAAGACTCCGCTAAAGGAAGTAAAAGCAGGCAGAATGGCAAGGGGCAGTGGATATAAGCTTTGCACATTCAGTTTAGTAAACAGCTGAGGTCCCGGCTGTTGTGTTTGGTTGGTTGTTTTTTAGTCAAGTTGTCCTTTATTTGGTGTTAGTACCATAGAAACTTTTGTAAATGAATTAATCTGTTTTCATGTTTCATCTTGTTAATTTTCTGACCTCAAACATCGTCTTTGAGCAAAACAACTACAGATTTTTGTGGTCAGTAGCAGTGAATGCAGTTGCCGGCTATGGTCTGTTCACCACTCTGTTTCTCTCCAGAGTATGTGAGGTTTTTCACATACTCTGTGGATTCTTCCTCATTTCCTGTAGCTAGATTGTGGCTAATAGCTGTCAAATACCTCACTAGCAGTATTTCTTTGTTAGCAATTATTGTAACTTCCTTTAGAGATTAGAGAATGCTAATGGAAAAGGAGGCTCTGGTCAAGCTAGCCAGGTCATGTGCCACCAGAAGAGCTGGGAGTCCTTGATATGGTATGCTTGGGAAGAACACTGTGCCTCTCTTGGCAGTGCTACCTTATGGGTGTTAGAAAATAAAATGGACCAGGGACTTCTCTCTCTCCTCAAGACTTTGAATTTCATCTACTTGTAACAAAGTCTGACTTCATAGAACCATGGAAGAAACAGCTATGCTGAATGAAAAAAACCAAACATTTGAGAAGGCAACCTGCCATAACTGGTGCAGGCACAAAAAAATAAGGTGTTTTAAGTGTAGGCATCTAGACGTGAGCCAGTAACAGATGAGGTACCTCAAAGCAATGAGTGCTGTCAGTGTGCTCTTTGGGATGTTCTCATCTGAAGTGCAGCAGTGAGGTTTTGTGGTCTTTTGTCTGAACTGCTCTGATGCCGGTGCCCTGCAGTGGTACCCATCAGAGGGTGTTCATTCCAGCCAACCTTTGTTTGGTGCCAGTTTCCTTGAGACTTGTAGCTACTGTCCTTCAATGCTAAGCAAAAACATAACCCCCTTGCTTCTCCGACCTTGCCTTCTGCGCCCAGACCTTGGTGCAGTCGTGTCAGCTGTCATGAATGTCACGTAAGAAGCTGTTCACATGTAATTACAGGTAGGCATAGGAGGGGGAGAGTTGTGCAACTGTCACTGGTTTCTAGAACTCGCCTTCAGGAGAGATTATAATTACAGCTGTTACATTAACATGTAGTGGTAGCAGGAACAAGGATTGTGTAAGCCAGTCACCTTTCCACCTGACACATCAGTCATTGGGAAGGTTGCTTTGGTTTTGACACATTGAAATTGTGCTCACATATTTTTGTGACAAAATAAGCCTTTTACTAAAGTAGTAGCAGTGTTGACTCTGCAGCCATGGCAGAGGCATTTCAGGCTACCGTCCCTTCAACAGCAGAACTGCTGAATAAATACGATCTTCACAGTCTTTGGTGGTAGTATGACAGAGGTGCCAGAAAAAAAAACAGGTTTGTGTCTTGGATCACGTGAGTATTTTGTAGAGCTTTTCTCTGTTTCTTTTACTATCTGCATTCTACTTGGAACAAAACCCCCTAATAAGTAAAAAGCCCTCTCAGATTTCACCAGGGATTAGGCCACAGTAGTAATGAATTTTGGTGGTGCATGTGTATACTTGATAAACACTGGAGGTTTCTTTGGTCCAGTTATCATTGTGTAAAGTAATATGATGTGAAGTCTGTGTAATTTTACACTATCTTTTTTCTTAGTGGTAGAAATGGTAACAGGTGTGGAGTAGCTGCTTGATTTGGTTTTGCGTTTCCTATGCTTAAAGACATTAGATTTGAATTATTTTTATTATTATTATAATATTTATGTAATGTGATTTGTAGACTATGTACACACGAAGGTCATTTAAATGAAGCCATTTTGGTCTCTGTGGGAATGAAATTTTCTTCTTCACTTAGTGAAGACACTGTTGAACCTGTGAATAATATTGAAGTATCTTTCTAGCATCTGTTTATCTAAGGTAGAGAGGATGAAGCCTGTATGATGTTTGAACTGTAAATAGTAGTTCTTTTGGAAATTCTGCTTTTAAAACAGCTTGTGGCATAGTATTACTCCTGACCTTGTAAGGGCTGCTTGTGGTATTAGCAAGTCACACTGAACATAGTAGCAGTTGAGGAAGGGCATGGTGTCACGTGCTGGTCCTCACTGGACAGCGTGACACTGCTCATTCTATTCGTGTTCCAACTGAAGTCTTTTCCACACTGATGATACTTGGCTCCAAATAAATTCTGTCGTCATCAGTCAGTAAGGCCCAGTAGGGGAAGTGCTACTATGAACATGGCTGTGTTCCCAGATCTGCCTGGCCTCTTGGCTGAACTAGGCAGATCCCTTCTGTTTGCTTTTGGTCTTTCAACCTTGTTTTGCATAATGAGGCTGCCTTAGGCAGAGACTGTTTGATGCTGTCGTTCTGTGAATACGCTAGGCAGTGGGACCCAGGTCGCTATTGGTGTATTAGATTTTAAGTGCTTGTTATCTAATAGAGTAAATGCTAGTCAGTGATCCACTACACAAACCTAATTAACTTTTTAAAAGAAGTTGTTTTCAGGAGAGCCTTGCAGGACATGGTACAGAAACACTTACAGAACGGGAACCTCTTAAGAACTTGCTCCCCTTGTGTTGGTGTCAGCTCTGTGGAGTCGCATCAGGGTTATGTTAAGGTGGCTGTTGCAGGCTTCTCAAAGGCAGTGCACAGCTGAATTGGTAGCTCTGGCTTCCTCACTCTTGTGACTTGTCATGCTGTAGTAATAAAAGTAACATGTTGTGATTAACCTCCTGTTTTGCAGTGTCTGCACCATTCAGTTGCATGTCAGCCTCTAACAGAAATTTTCAGGTGCTGCAGTAACTTGCTCTAAGAACCAGTATGCCATATGTGCACTGTTAAGGTTGAGAAGCAAAGCCAGCTGAGATAACTTGTTGAATCCCCATTTAGGTCTCTTTACAGTGCTGCTCCACAGCACGTAGCAGTGTGGGGTTCACTCAGGATTCCATAGCCCCATGCTGCAGTGGATTTGTAGGTTTACCCTTGCTGACTGCTACAGACTAAATAGTACACATGCTCAACCCTCCCGTGTTGGATTTCCTGAGAGGGAGAGAGCTGTTGAGGCACAAAGGAGTATTATCAGTGAAGAAATGTCCTAGCAAAACTTCAGTTAACTTTAGTAGAAGAGGTCTGTCGAACCTGGGGATTTACTTCAGCATCTGTCACCACATTATCTCAGTATTTATAGGCAGATTAAATCTGTAACCTCAATTTTGTGTACTTTTGGACTTGAGTTGTGTTCATTCTTCAAGAACCAGTGTTTTGCTGTTTCTCTCTGTGCACAGAGAGAGCTGTTAGATTTCTTGCTAATGTAAAACATACCAAAGAGGATACTAATACCCTTTTAAGATACCATAGTCTGTAGCTCTGTAATCTCCTTCAGCAGTGCAGTGTGGAGCAAATCCATTGAGCATGAAGCACCTTAATCATGTGTTCTTGGACTAGGAAAGTTTTGTTTGTTCAGTTCTCTAACGAGATGATGAATGGGGCAGTCCCTGGTGGTTTTCTACCTGCCACCAAGGGCTGCTCCAGCTCCTCTTCTACCCTGCCCAGCTCTTCTCCAGAGTTGGTACCCTTTAACTGCAGCACTTCAGCTGTGGGAGTTGTCCCACCAGGTTTCTGTGGTGGCTGCTACATCATAGTTGCCCTGTAGTACGTTTGACTAGCCTAGAAGTTGTGTGAAGTCTGCACAGCCCAAAGGTAGGGAGCAAATATCCTTTCAGACTTTATTGAGGAATTAAATATGTCTAGCTTTGCTGTGCAGGATGAAAAGGCAAGGTTTTATCCAAATGCTCTGTCAGTCTGAGAGGTGTGGGGTCTGTGGGATGAATGGGGAACAAGGAGTTGTGCATTTGCTCTCTGATCATGTTATATCTAATATCTCTTACAGAAGAGGGCCCCTGAGATATTAAGCTGTAAGAACACCAGAAATAATTACTTCTAAACCATCTGCCCAACTGAGGGATTGAAGAACATAGGGCACAGAAAGTAAATCTTCAGTCCTTATAAATTCTAATAAAATCATAGTGAAATAATGTTCTAAATAAGGAATTTCTTCTGAAATGATGCTTTCAGAATGATACTTGGCATTGTTTGCTGGCTGGCAATTAAATTAGGTATTAAAGATTTATATGCAGATAGATGCAACTGAATTTGAAAAGGTACTATAGGCTACATAATGTATCTCACTCTTGTTTTCCACTTAAATAGCTGATTGCAGGCTCTGCAGAAAGCCCTCCCTGTTCTACTGTCACAAATGCACTGATAGATCTTGGTAATGCTTTACTCAGCTGTTGTTGTGGGTTTTTTCCCTTTCTAGATCATTCCAAGCGATCCCTTCTGGGTACCAACCACTGAAGAGGAGTATTTGCACTTTGGGGAGAAGGCAGACTCGGAGAACCAAGCCCGCAAGTACATGAACGCGGTCAGGAAGCGGAAGGGACTTTATGTAGAAGAAAAAATCGTGGAGCATGCTGAAAAGCAAAGGACTCTCAGCAGGAATAAGTAGCTGTGCCTGCTTCCCTTCTCTCCAGACTCAGTTAAGTGCGGGTGGATTGTTATCTATGCTGCAGGTTCAAAATTTCATCTGGACCTTGTTCTTTGACGCCACTTTTCTTACATGCTATAATGTCTGTGGCTTATGTTTTAATAAACTTAAGCCTTTCCAACTTTTATACGGAGAAATTATTTTTTTCAATAAAATCTAGGCATGTGCATTGCAATTGATCTCCATTTTTAAAATGTACTGCCTTACTGAATTTTCTGTCACAGGGTTAGAAACTGTAATTGTTTCTGCCTGGCGAGAGGTAATTACAGCTAGAGCTGGTTTGTGCTCTGAACTTAGCTTAATGTTTTTCAGTCTGTTCTTTACTTCAGTTTCTGTAATGTATTTGTTGCTCACCAGTACTTACCGTAGTTGCCTAGGTGCAAAGAGAAGTGAGTCTGTTAGGTGTTTCTAAACCCTATGTAAGCAGTCATTTAAAGCACTTGTGTATTTTCTTTAAATCAGAGGGCAAAAATAACATTTGTGGAAGAATAAGCACTGCAAACCAAGAGAGATTTGGCCTTTTTCCCGCCTTAGTACACATCTTGTTGCTGTCCTGAGCTGGGAACTGCTGTCTCTGAACTAGGCACACAACTACCTCTGCCAATCTTCTGTGCCTGTTTACAGACTCCTCCAGAAATTTCTACCCATTCAGCTTCTTGTCTTGAATTCAGTGAAGAGAAGCACTTGTGAAAATACAGAGAATGTCTTTCAGGTGGAGGTGTCTGGGATGCAGAAGTCTCCAGAATGATTCAGACCAAGACTAACAGGAAAAAAAGTCCTCACAGGGCCTAAGTTTTAGGTAAGAAAAATGGAACTCTTGATTTGTAATAGGAACGCACAGGAATTCTAAAACATTAAGGAGGAATTGATAGGTGACCTTGAAGAGCTTCTGATATTTGGTTATGTGGGAAATAAGTCTTCAAATCTCGTGTGAAATTACTTACTGCTGTCTCTTGACTTTGCTAGTTGCAAAGTGTTCTGTTTCAAGTAACCATGAACATAGGTTGCCCTTTTTTCCCCTGGAATATTACCATTGCCTTGTACTCCTTTAGCACCTTCTTGATCTTTCTGAATAAATATTCTGTGTGTCAATTAATGCGGCAGGTAGCATTAACTCATGTCAATTTTGCTTCTTATGAGACAGAAAACTATTACTTGTTTTATACACAGAATGATTTTGAATCCCTGACTTTATTTTATATAGCAGTCGTTTCTTTTCCAGCTTATTTGCTTTCGTTGTGGAAACGTTTCCTTTTAAGATTGAAGTTATGAATTATTCAAGCAAATGAAATATTTGCCTTTTTTAGAAGGCTATTCCATAAGTGGCTGCCATTTTTCAAGGGATGCCTGCACAGAAACTCTATCAGAGCTTGAGCAAACACACTCAGGTAGTTTGGGCAGTGCCAGCTGGTGTAGGTGTGGGAGGCATGGTAATTCACTGCAGGCTGCACAAGCCAGTCCAGATAGAAATGTTTATAGTGACATTCTGGCTAATGCAACTAC
This sequence comes from Psilopogon haemacephalus, assembly GCA_013396835.1. Classification (NCBI taxonomy): domain Eukaryota; kingdom Metazoa; phylum Chordata; class Aves; order Piciformes; family Megalaimidae; genus Psilopogon; species Psilopogon haemacephalus. The sequence continues at coordinate 54,352 of VWZI01002172.1, forward strand.
CTCATTAGTTGCCTTCAAGGCAGAGTTAGGGATATCTGGCCTGCAGTCACCAAGGTGCTTGCGTGCAGGTGCAGAGGTGGACAGGTTGGTCATTCCTATGACTCCGTCACTGTTTACTTTAATCTGCTACATTTGAATGAGCAGAAAGAGCATTAACAGATTTTTTAAAATTTAATGAGAGTATTTGGAGTATGTTTGGCTTGCATCTCAAACAGTATAAGGATGATAATTCAGGTTGTTGCAACACTTATTTTTAAAGAGCAAAAACTTCCCTAACTAGCAGAAGAAAAATCAAATTGCTAGCAGCAGTATTTGAGATCTGTTTTCTGAGACTGTTGCTACTACTGGGAAGAGAATCTGGCTGCTGATGTGCCATGAATTTCTAACCATTTTTCTCTGTATTACTTAAGAAGTAACTTGGTGTAGCTATTTATCCCCAATTTTGTTACACATACATAACACTATGACATAATTCTGCAAGATCTCTGTAAAACAGGATAAATAAATTGCTTATGAAGCAAGCATTGGAACAATGGAATAATTGAGAGTTAGCCATTATGTCATTTAATTTTTTTATTACCATCTTTATTGCTACATACTTAAAATAACTGTACACAGCTTTTAATATACTTTATAGATGTTTAGTGCACTTTTAACTTTCTAAAAGCTAAACCCTCAGTTGATGTGTTTTGGCTATGCTGGCTCCTTAGGCCTGCTAATGTATAAAAGCAACAATTAGCTCCTATGTGGTCAAATTTATTAGAGAAATAGTAACTGTTCACTGAGGAAGCCATGTGATAAACCAAATGATTCCCCTTTGTAGAAACAATAAACACACATGGGAGCTGAATTTCCCCAGCAAAAAGTAAAGACAAAGCAGAAGTCAGCAAGTGCCTTCCGTGAGTAACAGCCCTCTTGATTGGAGGTGTTTCTCAAATAGATCTGTCTGAAACCTTTTTCAGTTACAAACCTAGTGCCAGACAAGTGCCATTTACAGACGAGGCAGCCTGAGGAACAGAAGCTTGCAGGTCTGCTTAAAACCTTCCACAGTGTTTCAGGACTCAAACTGGGAATTGAGATAACTTCTCCTGGCCATATCATCTTAAATTCTTTGGATGTGGTAACAGAAGGTTTTGCTGCTTCTACAGGGGTTTCTTCTTTCTAACTGTGGTTCAGAATGCTGTGTAGACTTTTCTGTGCTTCTTTCTAGTTTCCTCTGGAAGCAGAAACAGAAGAGCATGTGGAGGAGAGGATCTGAAGGAGCTGGATTGTTTTGTCAGCACCGTTTTTTTTTCAGTGCTTGGTTTAAATTCTGACGTGGCTTCTGATCCGTTCTGGTTAGTTTTTCATGCCAGGCTGCCTGTGAAAACTCAAGAGTTGAAACTAGGCAAGGGAATGTAGCTCTTTGTGGCATCGTGTAGGAGAAGGATAGTCAAGAAAATAGTGACAAGATATTTTTTAGTACCTGTTGTGATGTTGACACACATTTCTTTGATACTCATAAAATGACTTGAAATATTTCCTTGGAAGGGTGTTAAAGGTTACTTTTTTTTTGTCTGCATGCTGATAGAGGCCCACTGCTTACGTGGGATTGCCATCAACTGACATTACTTCTGACATGGAAAAATCCATGGAAATTAATCCAATTCTGAAACTTGATTTTTGAAGATCAAATATGTACACAAAATTTGTAGGTAGTAAATGTTCTCTAAATACTGTAATTTGAGGGAATTTCTGTTATCTTATTTTGACTACGGCCAATCCTTTCTATACATCTGAAAGCCTTTTTGTTAAATTTGTGTGTAACGTAGGCAGTCGTTGATAAGAAAAGTTACCTGAACATCAGTGTTTTAAGCTCAGAAGTATGCATCGAAGCTGAATTTCTGACAGGAATATTTTCTTCCTGTATTTGCTCCCTCATCCCCAACAGGTAAGCATCTTGTTACAGTATGTGGAAAGCCACATAAGTGCACATTCTTCTCTGAAACACATAGTTTATAATTTTCGACTGCAAGCCTACAATTCTTTGGACTCATTTATAGTATCTTAGCTGTAACTGAGGGGTGTAAGACACAAAATCCGCACGGGTGGTGTTTCTAAGAAAAGCTGAGGCAGTTTTCACTCGTGTTGCTTGGAAATGCTCTGCAGAGAGGGATCCAGCCGAGTTGGGGAGAGGTTGGCAGAATGTGGAGCAGACTCTTATTTTAAACCATACATAAATATGTCTGTAAAATGTTCAGAGGTGCATTCGTTTTTTAGTTTGCTGTTCTTCACCAGTTTGCAGTTCTGCTCTTCAGATGTGCAGTATCTGTGATTTGATTCCAGCACAGCCCAGTGAGCATGAGATATGTGTAGGCCCGGCTGATTTTACTGGTGCTGAGACAAATAGTTTGTGTACAAGATAAAACAGCTACATGTAAACACCATCCTGATTGAGCAGTATTTCTGAATTTAGATCTCTTGCCTGTTTAATGTGGCTCAGCCATAGGCTTTCATGTAAGTATCTGCCTTTTGACTTGAGTTGTGCTGGTTTGGCTCTGCTGAAAAGTCAGTAAGATAGAAATTAGTACTGATTTGTATAGCTTCTAGTAGTAAACTGAACTTCAATATTTGAGGGGGGGCAGTGCTGGTTTACAGCTGTGTCATTCCATGATTATAAAACTCTGCAAACCATGACAAACAGAAGTAAAAATAGAGACCATGAAGTAGTGTGGTTTGGGCTGCTTGACAGAGAATTTTGTTTCAACAGATGCTGTTTTCCCACAGAACCTTCTGTTATTTCTTCATTTCTGAAGTACCCTTCCTCTGCCTCTACTGACCTCTTCTCCTTTGTTTTCCTATTTTACCTAAGATCCAGCTCCATACCCCACCACTGATTCTGTAGAGAGATATTTTTATTATCAACCTATTTACTTCTTTTAACCAAAACTGCTTCTCTTTGTAAAACTTGCTGATTCTGTAATCTAAGCCAGAAAAGAGAGTAGCAAAATTCAGTTCCTATTTCCTATTGGTGTTTTTACTTGCTGTGTAAGAGACTTGTCTTTCCCCTTACAGGAGTTCCCCGGTCAGATAACTGGATGCTTTTTTGCCCCGGAAAACCTGATGGTCTAAAAAGCCAACAGGAAATAATAATCTGCACACAGAGCAAAAATAAAACTTTATTCAGAAGAATCTATAACCTTTTGAAACCCTGCATTTCCCAGGTGCTCACAAACATGAGAGGGAGGGAAGTTCACTAATGTTATGCTGCTTTGTTGTGAAATAGTCCCTAAGCACAGCTAAAATCTGCATCTTCTCCAGTAGAGAAGATTTATGATCATTACCAATTCAGTGCTGGCCTTTTCCCACCTGTGGAGAGCTCTTTCCAGAATCTTTGTTATGCTTCTTTTATGTTGTAAAATACTAAGTCAGGTCATGAATTAGTCACTCTTACTTCATTGCTTTCTGAATGATTTTATGCCACTGTAAACTTCTGAGCTGCCACATAGTGCCATTTGTTTTGTGGTAGCAAAGGCCTCAGACTGAGAAAGAAGTCTGAAGAAACTGGGCTTTAGTAATGGCTCTGTGACACCTATGTGTGTAGTTGTTCCTTCTGCCATATTCTCCTGAAAACAGCAATTCTGCATTATAGATTAAGAAAATAAGAGCAACTCCACAATCTTCCTGTGAAAAGAAGGCAGTGGAACAAGCAATAAACTTCTTTAGAAGGGACTTGGTACAAAATGGTCCTTGACCTTCTAACTTGGTGTGCCCTGTGAAAGCTGTTTCTCACTGTAGTGATGATTTCATGGCACTTGAAAGAAGGAGCATTCATTTACCTTACAATCAGGGAAAATAGTTGGAGTGGCAACCATATGGTGCAAGCATGAATGCTGTCCCAAGTAGAGCTGTAAGGTTGATCATGAGGAAGAGGCAGATCTAATCATGCTTAAAGAGGACTTAAAGCAAGTGACAGCTTTAGGAGTCCTACTCCTTTCTCATATCTGAAGGCAGTGTAGGTTTCTGGCTAAACTTACTCCTGGAGTACTCTGAGATTTACTCCTGCTTTGTTCGTAGGGAGGATGTAAAGCCAAAGTCAGCCAGGTAGGAGTAGGAACTGCAATGGCAAAAAAACCTTGCAAGTTTTCATGGCAGGGGTGATACACCCATTAAGCAGTGGTTTCCAATTGCCTCTAATATGTGCTTGACTGTTAAGTCTGGTTTTTATTTTTTAGTGCTCCTTTAACTGGTCATTTTGCAACAGTCGACCTAACTCCAAAGGTTTGCTGAGTGATACAGACATACCCAGGGCTGACTGGTGCTGAAATATAGGAGCAGCTGTGCTCTGGAGCCTACCTGCAGCTAATTATTTTCTGACTTTCATCTCTTGCCGTGATAGCATTTATCTTGAGGAGGCCAACAGAGTGGCTTTTTAGAAGACAAAACTGGCATTGCTTCATGGAGTGACTGACAGAAGAAGCTGTGTAAGTGGCAGCTGAAGCTGCACTTCTGCTGGAGACTAGGCACAGCATGTTCATGACAAGTGCTGCTGTCATTCATCTGGGGATTGAAAGCTGGATCCTCTTTATGAATCCATGTCTTCTTGTAATGTTGCTATCATGCAGTATGAGCAGCTTAGGGAGGTTATTTTAAATTAATCTTTGTGTGTTAAGACAATCTCAAGTTTGTTCCTATCACATCCAACACTGTAAGCATCAAGGCCAGTGAGTAATTCAGCTGCAGCTTGTGTGAGAGGGAAGGGCTGAAGAAGAAATGTGAGACAGAATAATGTCCTACTCGTATGGATGCCTTTGTAGTAACTGTTTTAACTGCATAATGAGATTGCTTTGTGCTGTGAGAGTGTTCAGCAATAGCCAGTGTGCAGGTGTGCTGTGTGGAGGACACATTGCCATGACAGGCAGAAAGCAGTCGCCAGTCCAAGCCTGCCTTCCACACAGCCTTACCTCCGCCAAGGCCAGGATGCAGAAGCCTCTCCAGCTGCTTTCTCTGCTCCCTCACTGTCTCCTGGGTTCCACAGAAACCCCTTGACTGTGTCAGGCTCGTCATTTCAGGGAACATGGTGCAAGGGAGCTTTGCATTCCCAGCAGCTGCAATTACCTGGGTGCCAGTTAACTGGCTGTCTAGATACCAGGTCTAAATAACCTTTTCTTATCCTTTTCTGTCAGGACCCAGCAATAAAAGATGGCTTCTGTTGACCGTTCCTGCTGGGACAGGTGGTGCATGAGGAACTGCATGCAAGCATATTTGGAAGGAATGCTTTTCTGAGGTGTGCAGGCTGCAAAAAGGTGGGAGGCCCCGGGTCATGAGTGACAGAGCTTACTCTGCTCACCTGTAAGGGAATGTGCTAAGAGAAGCTAAGTTTTTGATCTTGGGGTTCTCTCAGTTTAGCACCCCAAAGCACATGGAGGAGTCTGCCAACTGAGCAGACCAGAGAGATGGTTGGGACCACATCCCTGGAGGTGTTTGAGGCCAGGCTGGATGAGGCTGTGGGCAGCCTGATCTAGGGTAGGGTGTCCCTGCCCATGGCAGGAGGTTTGGAACTGGATGGTCCTTGTGGTCCCTTCCAACCCTGACTGATTCTGTGATTCTATGAGCTGGAAGAGTTTGAGCTGTAGGAAACAGAAGTAGGGTTACTGCTTTCTCATAGCTGTCACTTGTGCTTGATCTTACCAATATAATTTCTTCCAAGCCAAACAAGATGCTAAACTGTGACTGACAAAGGAAGATACCGAACTGTGTAGGCAGGAGATGGTGGTTGACAAGCTGAGCTCTGCTTCTGCATAGGAGTTTGCAGGTACCATTTTTCTGGCCAGAAGGAGTGAAACTTACTTGTTCAAAGCTAACTTGTAAAACAGCGGCAAAGAGACGTATCTTCTAAACACGTGTGAAAGGTGAAGAAACTGTAAGGTTCCTTTGCTGATGTTATATGAGCAGAGTTAGTATTGGTGTTAGCAGTTTGGACTTGAGCGATGTCATTGTCAGAAGAGACAAGTTCCCCAACCCATCCTGTGTGCCGTGTTAACCCACAGAGCGTCTGTCCTGTTAGCAGGCAAGCAAAGGAAAACTGAAGCAGACTGGATATTGGCTTTAAACTTGGGTTAGAAAGAACAAAGGAGCTGTTCAGTGAAGAAAGTCACTGAGCAGTATGGGAATGGTATGGACTTGGTCTTCAGTGCAGCCATGTCACTTCTGCACTCGTGGCAGAGTGATGCCCCTGGGTTGCCTCCCTGGAGGATAGGCCCTTCTTTTACACCTGATTACATGGAAATGTGGCATCTAATACAACCTGGCCTTCAGGTTTTGCTACCTTGAGATTTAAGACTGGAATCTCATTTTGAGTAATCTTTGGGCGTGCTTGATGTGACTTGAGTCCTGTTTGATTTCTTCTAGATGAGGATCTGGGTTTTGTGCCACTTTCATTTTGTTCTTGACCTAGGAAGTGGCCGGTATCTGTGATAATGCTTGCTGAGCCTTTCTTCTTCATAGATTTATTACTGGAGAGCAGAAGTGCCTCTGCAGTCTTGCAAACACTCCTATAAATAGCAAGCTTCTGTTCATAAGTAGACTGTTACTGTTGCCAGGTCTGTGGTTTTCTGACAAATCTTGTGATACTTTCTTTTTTTCTTTAAACCTCAGGTCTTGTATTTCATCAGAATCTGTTTTCATGAAAACAAAACCAAAAAAGAAACAAAATGACAAAAAAAAACCGAACCAAAACCCCAAAAACTAACCAAACAATGTTTCCAGCTTGGTGCTGGCATCAAATTAGAGAAAAACATGAAAAAGTTTGCAGCTTCACCATGATGGCAGAAGACCCCAAATGCATACAACTCCCCCCAAATAGAGTGTTTTCTTTGAAAAACAACAAACAGAAAATCCCAATCCACCAAGTAAATGACAGAGCTGTGGTTTTGAAGGACAGCCTGCGACTGTCTGTGTTGTGATCTTTTACTGTAACTGTAGAAGCGACTTTTGGAACACTTTCTGGAGTGAGGCAATTTGGTTTTTTCATTGCAGATAAGTGTTTTGCAAAATCCTTTTCTAAAAAGGAAAGCTGTTGAGTTGTCTGGGGTCATTGTCCACTTCGTAAAACAAAGAGCTGCAAATTGTCCCTGAACAGTTGCCTTTTTCTTCAGGCTGATTTCTGGAGTCTGCATGATCCAAAGCAGAAGGGTCAGAGGCTGACCTTGACTCAATCTGCCAAAATAAGGAGCTGGTGTGTGTGTGGGAAATGCTAGTCTTGATTCTTCCTTACTGCATGTATGCTGAGTTACCCTGCTTTTTATTAGGGTAGATGTTTAAAGATACTGTTTTGTTCTGTTTTAGTTTCTAAATCTTGGATTTTGCTATGTAAAGACTTTTCTCAAAATAGAACCTTCCTTTAGCCCCTAGCTTGGAGCATACAGGTGTGTGTGCCCTGTCCTTCAACTAGAGAAGTCTCAAGTCATCACTTCTGTGAATCAAAGCCCTTAGGCTGACTCTGGGGAACTGCCAAGTGACACCAAATGAGGCTGGGAGCTGAAGGAGAGCTTTCCTGTCTCACCCACTCTGTGGATTGGTCCCTCTGCTGTGCCCAATGAGATGAGGGCTTCACCTCTGTACACCTCACAGGATGTCAGGGGTTGGAAGGGACCCAAAGAGCTCATCAAGTCCAACTCCCCTGCTAGAGAAGGAGATTCCACAATATCTCTGAGGAGCCTGTTCCAGTGCTCCATGACCTTTACAGTAAAGAAGTTTTTCCTCCTGTTGAGGTAGAACTTCTGTACTGTGATTTATATCCCTTGCCCCTTGTTCCTATCACAGGGTGCAACTGAGAAGAGCCTGGTCCCCTCTCTCCTGACACCCTCATCTGTTTGTATACATTTATTAGATCCCCTCTAAGTCTTCTCTTCACCCCACCAAAAAGCCCCAGGTCCCTCAGCCTCTGCTCACAAGGTAGTGCTTCAGCCCCTTCATCATCTTCGTAGTCCTCCATTGTACTCTTCCAAGCAGATCCCTGTCCGTCCTGAACTGGGGAGCCCAAAACTGAACGCAGTATTTCAGGTAAGGTCTCAGCTGGGTAGAGTAGAGGAGGGGGAGAACCTCCCCAGATCTGCTGGGCACAGTCCTTTAAACACACCCCAGGACCCAATGGCCTTCTTGGCCACAGGGACACATTGCTGCCCCGTGGGTAGCTTCTTGTCTGCCGGCACTCCACAGGGCTGCATTCCAGCAGCTCACCTCCCTGTCTGGAGTCATGCAGTTTGTTGTTCTTTCCCAGATGCACTTAACTCTTGTTGAACCTCATTTGGCTCCTCTGTGCCCAGCTCTCAGTCTGTCCCAAGTTTCTTTGCATGGCCACACAACCTTCAGGTGTGTCAGCCAAGCCTCCCAGTTTGGTATCCTCAGCAAACTTGCCTAAGACACCGTCATTACGCAGCACTTGATCAAGAGGGAGGGAAAGGAAAAGGTGTTATGTTTGTTATTTCTGCTGTACAAGTCAGCCTGAAACCTCTTCAGATTGGCTTTAATCACCTTGAGTAAGTAACGGAACGGCAAAGAGTCGCATGGTAGTAATCTCACTCTGCTTTTGTTCACAACAAATGCTGTTATGCTGTTGCAGATGAAGCAGTGGCCAGCATCAGAAGAGAGAGCATCACTGGATAAACACAAACTCACCTGACAAAGCTGTGCAACCAGAGCTAATGTTATAGAAGAGAAAGTAAGAATTGGGTAGGTTCAGAGACCGTTTTGCTGCAACAAACATTATTTTTGAAAGGTTGTGGAGTTGTCACAGACGAGGTTTGCAGAAATGATAATTTCCTGATACTTAATTTTAAATTCTGCAAACCTTGTTGGTTTTTCTAATCAAAGGATATTTCCAGTGACTTTGAGCTATGTTAAGTCATTCTCTAAAAAGCCTTTTGTAGCATTACAGCAAAATAAGAGCAACTTGTTTGTTTCACATCTGCATTACTCTGGACTTAAATAAACTATTTGAATTACAGGTATATTTTGTATGCTGCAAGGCACAGGTGGGGACTTCTGCTGTGTGCCATTTTCTGATGCTGTTATATCAAACCTCTTGCTGATGATGTTAATGACTGACTTTGCAATGACACTGCTGAAGAGCATGCTGTTTTTCTTTGGGGATAAATAAATAGGGGCGAATGTTCCAGGAACTCATTGGGTTCTCAGAAAAAGTTTTTTTTTCTCTTTTCCTTCAACTCTGGCAAATGTCTTTTTGGAACACTGTATAGTTTGCTATACAATGTTTTATCAAAAGCTAAATGCATGCTTGTGGAAAGTGAAATTAATGATTTGTAGGTTGTCTAGCAGAGGAGGAACTGATGACAGAACCTGGAGTGCTTTTTTTCCATGCTGATTTCTGCGGGCTGTACTGCGATATCTAATCAGGAGTCGTTACCAGTTTATGCAGCATTAATTCTTGCAGCCTTCCTTGCATATGCCACTTTGGGTCCCTCAGGGCAGGAGGGCTCTTTACTGACATTACTCATGTCAGTCAATAGGGCTGTGCCCTTCAGTTTCACGCACACAGATGATGTGCAAAATGAACAAATATTTAACTACCTGACTGAGGGAGGTCTGAGCTGAGTTCCCACTCTCAGCAAAGCCTGCTAAGGAGACAGCCTTGGGGTTTGCTTGCTGGGGGCTTCTTGGTTTTGTCTGTTTTTTGTTGGGGTTTTTTTGTTTGTTTGTTTTTTAAGATTATCCTTGCCTTCTGGAAAGAATACCCAAGAGGCAACTGTTTAACAGAGGGTATTTCTCTTCATGATGGTCAGTCTTTCAGTATGCCAATAATCTCTAGTGGAAAGGCCTGGTTAGAAGCTCTCTGGGCTCTGCTGCAGTGTTGCAGATAGCATCAGGTGGGAATAGCTGCCAAGTAGCTCTGCCATGTGGAGGAGCATTCACTGGGAAGTCAGAATTCATCAGCAGGTGTTTGTGAGGGTATAAATATAAGAGTTCTGGCACAGGGCAAATAGAAGGAGAACAGGAGCTGGTGCTAGCAACTGGGAGTTCGCAGGTAAGCAAACATTTATTGGTGTGTATAAAACAAGAATTCCTTTTCTGAAGAAGGATGCTTTGAATACTGAGAAAATCCTTCACAGCTGTAAGATGCATTTAAATAACTCAGCAGAAGCAGTGATCTGTGTTCATGTAAATGTGTTCTGACATCCTCAGAGAGGTTTAAATGAAACCCCCACTCATGTGGGAGCACAACTGCAGTTCTTCATTAGACAAATCATGTGGGACTTCTTGTCGCTTCAGAAGCACTGAACTTTGACGGTTTATATGAGATGAAAGAGGCAAGCTACCAATCCAGCACTTACACCTCGAAATAAGAGGAGACTTTGTGTTACAAAGCAGTTGATTTCAAAAACTTTCTTAATTTTTGATTAATTGCTCATTCCTGTTACAAATGATTATCATCACTCCTTGCTGTGTAGAGACAGCTTTTCTTTCTACCACAACACAGTAAAGGGTGGAGATTATGTCCATAATCAAACGCTGCAGGAGGCAATGGAGATACAACCAGTGTGATTCTGTGGAAATTACTCAGGGAACAACGAAAATGGTAATGCTTTCTCAAATGGTGTAAACTTGTACAATCCTCCTCTCTTGGTAGCTAACATTGGGTAGCTCTTCTGTATCAAAGAAGTTAAACTGATAGTTAAACTGATGTGAGAACCACTGGGCACTTTTGTTCTTTGTGCAGGTCTTGATCTTAACCAGGCTGTGTAGGGAAAAGCTGTAGATTAAACACATGGAAGTTCAAAGGCAAGCTCTCCTTTTCTGACGAGCTCCTTTGTTCAGTTGCCTGCACGAATCTTTGCTTCTCTTTGAAATGAAACAAGCTCATGTATGCTTACTGCATTTTGTTTGTAATGTTTTAGCAAAAATAGATGGGATTGGAACCTTCGTGTGTAAGCTTTTTCTTGAGTGATGCTGAGAGCAAAGCCTGTGGCACTCTTGTGTTATGCTGGAGAAGGTTTATCTTGTGCTCAGCACAGGCTGTACACACAGGACTGTTGGATTGCTGTGCCTTGGAGCAGCTAAGTGTGTAGCATGATCTCACTCTTGTTGTTATGTTAATTTGTCTTTGGGGATTTTTTACCTTCCCATTTCAATGACATCATCCTTATTGCAGAATTTAAATCACTAATGTTGACTCCTTACCATGCTAATAAAACCTGCAGAAATATACTCTGGAATAGCAATGTGCTTACATGAATATTTGTAGATGTGTAACTAACTCCTAGCTGCTCTAACCTGCTTTTTAAAGGCAGTACATCTGGATACTCATTGTCTGGCTTCTCAAGTGCAGGAGGAAAACCATTCCTAAGAAGGGATGATTTGCAAGGTATGCACACTGGGCAGTTTGGGAGCCAACTGTTTGGGAAGACCAGAAACTATTTTTTATCACTTTTTGGTTGACTTCATTTCAGGCTGCTCATGCTGTTTTGGATTTGTTAGTATGATCTCTGTCCTTGCTCAAACTGAAGGGAAAATGAACAAAAATAGAAGCTGCTTGTTAGTAGCTGCTTTATGTGCATGGTGATACATAAATACAGTTTCTGCGTAGCTCCCATCCCTGGGATTTGCTTGCACAGGAAAAGAATAATTTCCCAAGGCCTGCACTTGTGACTGCTAATGATGGTTTCAGTAACCACTTCTCTCTGCTTGGGCTCATCTTTCAAGTCCCCAGTGATACCATACCATAAATGTTTTAAAAACCTTGGCTGGACAGGAGTGAAACCAAGCTATGAAATGAAGCAGCTTTGTTCCCTTTTTCTTCTATCCAGCTCACTGCTCTCTCTTCTCACTCTTCGTTCCTTGCTTTCTTGAGAAGCTCCATAGCTGAAGAACATAAAGACCAGCAAGATTGCAGGCTCTTTGCAAGCAGCCAGCTGCCTGCATGGATCATTCGTTTGTTTTGCAGTATTCCCCCCAAGCTACCACTGACCTGAAATCATCATTCTACCCTGCCAGCTTCATGGCTTGCTTTCATTTTCTGCTCCAAGTATTGTTTTCTCCCTAAGAATCTGTGGGAGGTATTTGCCATTTTGACCTCTTTGTTGGCAGCAGCCATAACACAGCCTAGCTTCTCCTTCAAAGACTGAAAAGAACAAACTCATCTGCAGTCAAGTTTTGTTCTCTGTGTATATAGCACAGAAGACCTAAGGTAAAGCACTAATTTGCAATGTTAGGAAATGTGGCTCAGTATCCCCATCACCAGTGTGAATGTGGACATTTAAATGAGTGAAAGTGGGCCACAACCTGCTCTAAGCTGTGAGCTGGTGCATGGACTCTGTTCTCTCCCCTTTAGATACTCCTTCCTCTGCCAAACAACAGCTACCCTATGGGCTGAGCTTCCGCCGCTCAACTACTGAATTGCAAACACTCTTTTAGCTGTGAAGTGAATGGAAAAGGATGTCAGTTATTGCTTGCCTCCTGTGGCCGCACCACATGAGCACCTGCAGGAGAACCCTGACATTTATGCTCTGAAAGGCACCATATGCTCCTCTTTTTAGCCAAACAGCATCACACCTTGGCTTTACTTACTCCACTCTTGGCACAGTGAGAAGATTGCCAAGAGGAGAGCCTCACTTTTACTAAGAGTTCTCTTAGAGACACATCTCAGGACTTATCCAGGGTATTTGGTGTCAGCTACAAGCAGAGCACATCTGCTTCAGAAAATGATTGTCTGCAGTATCCTTCAGAGCAGAGCCTTTGACTCAGGCATATACTTACCATATTTACTGGGAAGTTTGTTATGAAGCTGTCACTGCTTTCTCTGGAAACTCCACACTGTGACTGGTTCAGCTCACTCGCAGGGTTATCTGCTTTCCAGCCTGAAACAAAAAGATTCTGTTGCTCACCTGTGCAAAAGCGGTCTGGAATTTGACCATTCCTCTATCTCCAGGGCAGGGTTGAACTGGAAGCTGCACCAATGCATGCAAAGAGGGTTTGAGCAGGGGGAAAATTACGCAGCAAATTGGACAATCCATTAAGGGAGACAGCTGTTAGGCCAGGAGAGGTTCCTTGTGTCTTAATCTGTAATACGACAGCTGAGCTGGGAAGCAGCCTGTGAGCTGCTGCTGCTGTCTAGGGCCTACCAGCCCGGGTATTCTAGGAAGGCTGCTAGAACTCCACCATCTGCTGTCTCCATTAACTCTTCCTTTCCTAGACAGAGATTGTTATTGAACTACCCAAAATGTTTATTCAGTCTGTGACTTTAAATTATTGGGATGAATGGGTGGTTCAATCATTAGGGTATTTTATCTTTCAGACCCTAAAGCTATGTGGCTGGCTAAAATAGGAGTCTTTTTGTGAGCTCCCCAGTGGATTCTTAGATTCATTACATATCTGCCTTACAGCTTTTGTTCACAGACTATTAAAGTTGAGTGCTCACAAACGTAAACTGTGCTCCCCTGAATCATCAGAGGGTAGTCACTAGGTCAAGACTCAGTGCACTGAAAGATGTATTGCAGTGCTGAGGGATTTATGGGGTGCCCAAATAACATTCAGAATGCTCATTTACAATTAGTGCTTCTGACATAACACCATTTCTGCTAGCACTAAAGCCCACAGCACTTAAACACAGCCACGGAATTCTAAGGTGAAGGCAGCTGTGCAGTTCTGATAATGAGCTGGCAGCCTGTAACATCAAAGCGGTCATGTTACTGTGTGGCTGCCCCTCTCAGAAGAGAGAGCATGATAGAAGCTGCTGGTGTTTGAATAATATCAAACCCAGATGCTGATGTTCCAAAGTTGTCTTTAGAAACTCTCTGTATCTGTAGAGAGGTTTTAAATCCTCTCATTTGGGGTGGAAGATGACACCGTATATAATGAACACTGTCTGACAGCTCATTCGTGCATGTTATGGCTGCTTTAACTAGCATACTTGGAAAGTATTTCCACATGTTGATTAAGCTCAGAGAAAATGAAATGTCTTTTATGGTGTTTTTAAGATACCTGTTTGTGCCCCATGTAGCACTGAACATTAACAGCTCAGGTTTCCATTATCTGTGCTATTTATGAGTAGAAGGTTGGAAGAGCTTGTCCTGCGCAGTCTGTCTGCTCTTGGGGTGGACAACAGGACTTCATTCTCTAGGTTTATCAATGGGTCACTGTTGTGAGTACTTTCAGTTCTCTTAAACTTTAAGATCTTTCTGGAAAGAAAGAAGGATTGAAAGGAAAGAAAAGCTTATAGATTCAGGCCCAGGATTTTTATATATGTACACATACATATTCACATAAAAGCAGTCTCTTAGCTCTTGTCCCTCCTTTGCATCCTCTGAGCAGAAGGAGGAATGGGAGATTAGCTAGTCTCTTCCCAGTCCAAGTACTAAATGAGAATGTACAACCAGAATGAAACTTTTAGACTTAGATATTCATGCAGCTTGGGTTGTTGCTGCTCAGTAATGAATGTGGAGTGGCCAGGGGCACTGCTGGCACTGACAGTCACATAGCTCTGAAGGAGGCGGGAAGAGAATTTGGGCATGTAAGGATACCTACCTGCTGCTGAGAATGTCTCTGCAGTGCGACGTGTGCATCCTTGAAATAGGAATTACTTACATTGTGTCTGGATTTGGAAAAGCAGTGTGTGGCAGGAAGCTGGGCCTGGAGTGTTTGGCCTGGCTTCATCCCCCGCTCACCCTTGCAGCTTCTCATACCTGTGCCAGCACTGCACAGTGTCCCTCTGCTCTCAAAGCTGTGATTAGCAAGAGAGTGCAGACATCTGCTGTACCCTGACTGTAAAATGGGTCATGGTTCAAAATGCACTAGCTCCTGTGGGCCTCCTCACTCCTTACAGGAAGGTTGGTCATCATAAATTATCAGAGCAGTACATTGGGCATAAAACCGGCTTAATGCCATCTTTGCTTCCAAGTTTGGGTATGACCTCTTCTAGTCCAGGTGAGACCACAGTGAGAGTGGAGTTTGGTGTTGAGGTGAAGTCACAGAAATATGGAGAAGGTTCTGCTATAGGTCATTTTGTACTACACTTTGATCCAGGCAGGATAAAATATAACTGTGATTTCTGTTCCTGTCAGGCTTTTTGACGCTTGTCTTCTACAGCAGTTGTACTCTGGTTTGTTGTAGTGGGTTTGCAGTGACCTGCCCCCCCACCTTTTGAAACCCCAGCTAAACACACTGGAAGTTAATAAATGAAGCTTTATATTTACAGCACTGCAAATATACAAGCAAATATTTACAAGATATAACAGGTATTTACAGAAATATACAGTAAAAAAGAAATACAGACACCACACCCCTCCTGGAGACCAAAATCCCCAAGAGAGGGAAACCAAACCCCCCTACCACCTCCCCCCTTTCCCCCAGCTTTATCTCACCACTTGATGATGCTGCAGATAAGCTGAAGATCAGGGAGATTAATGATAGGAGGAAAAATTAGTCGTTTTAGTGATTTAAACTCTGAATTAGTTCAAAGGCAGAGAGACAAAGGAAAGAAGCTGCTGAAGCCTGCACGGACCCAGAGCCGACTGACTGCGCAAGCACACTGGCTTATCTGGATGTTCTGGGAACATTCTCAAAACAATCTTCTTTCTTCTCTCTCAGTGAAACTGGGTGAAGTGACACAGTATGTTTAATTTCTCACTCAAATTCTCCAATTAACTCAAACCAACACATTTGTACTCAGATGCTTCTGCTCGATTTAAAAGGCAAGACTAGGCAGGGGCCTTGGCATGCATCGGGAGCAGTAGCATCCTTTGCTGTTGTTGATTGACAGTATAGTTAGAAGGGTCTGCAGAAAAGGCTTTCAGATGGGTTAAGCTAATGATCCTAGCAATCCTGAGTTGGTTTGGCAGTGGAAGCAATTAAAATGACCTCTGCTGCATGTGTCTGTAGTGAGTAATTGATACAGATTAGCCAGGAGTTAGTGTACCTTTAGATAATGGATTAATCCTGGAAAGATGAGTTGTTTTTTTTTCCTCTTGGGAGCAGATCAAAACAAGCCTATAATTGCTGTAAGCGTCTGTGTTCTGTGTCCTCTGCAGCATCCTCTTGCTCCAACTCCTTAATGGATCAGTGCATACAAGATCTCTTCTGAAGGAAGCGGGCACTGGGCAGTTTTAACAGTAAGCTCTAGCAGAAAATGCCCTCAAAACCTAGGCATAAACCAACCTAATAGCTTTAAGGACAAAATGGCTGTGAGGTTTAGAGTAAGTGAGGGGGTCGTCATTTTGTGTGATGTTACACGTGGAAGCATGCCAGGACAAGCTGGAATGTGCGAGGAGCGTGCACAGCACTGCGGATGAGGCTGTTGTGTTCCGAGGGTGGCCGTTGTTGGCCATGCAGGCCTGTACCAGCAGAGGGCGCTCGGGCTTCGTCCGATGGGTACCTGCCAGTTCAGCATCGCGGGAGGAGGTAGGAGTCCACCTGCATCCGAGCCGTTCCCAGGCAGAGCGTTCATTCAGCTGTGCAGGAGGTGGCTGTTCCAACAGCCTTGCGTTATCTGAAAGGGGCAGGAAGTGAGGGGGCACAAAGCACATGTTTGGCATTACATAATCTGTAGTCAAGATGCGCTCATGTTTCATATTCATGCTTAGTCAGACTGGCAGTGATTAGGGTTGACTGAATCGTTACTGTACCTCCCGTTTTTTCTATCGTGTGGCATCTGCTAGTGCTGTTCATCGTTAAAAGTCTCTGTCTAGGCAAAGTGACAAGCAGTGTGGCTCAGCCCTCCTAGAGGAAATCAGGGAGGGAGTCAGCAGGCTTTATAATCTGTTGGCACAGGGTTATTGGGAAATGTGAACTTGAAAGGAAAGCTATCTGCCTTTGAGAAACTAAATCAAAGATAAGCTGTACTCTGGACTCTGCTGTTTTATCCTGCCCAATGCACTTGCAGTACATTCATACCCTTCATAAAGGAGAAAATGAACTGGTGCAATAGGCTATTTTATCACAATATTCCATATGTTATCAGATTCATGCAGGCAGAATCACACTAATGAAGAGAAATTGCAGTTCATGTAGGACTTGCAGGCCTCGCTTAGGCAGATTAACAGTGGTGAGGGTAAAGAGGCAGCACACTGCCTTGGCAGGCTGCCCAAGACCTAATCAATGCAGATGGAGTCAAAGGGACTGAGAGTCTAACTCTCAGCAGTTTCATCTTGGAACAGGAATGACTGCATCCATCAGTGTTCCTGGGTAAGACATCCCTTAAGCTGTGCTGAGAATGAGCCCGCTTGGGGAGGCAGAGGCTGAGCACTACTGAGAGTGATGATCTCCATGCAGTGTGGGGGAGAGGTGGGTGTTTAATTTTAGCTGCTGACCTGATTTCGTGCTGAATGACAAGTATCTATAAGAATCCTGGAGGACAAATCAGTTGCTATGCCAGTGAGGCTTTTGGAGAAGCACATTGAATTTTATTCAAGTGATGCCTTTTAAGAAGCAATTACGATTTTAGCTCTCAAAAGTTCTGACTCTTTCAGGTAATGCTAAGCTGAACTTCTTCCGTGTTGCTGGTACTGAAGTCTAAGCCAATTGTGTATTTAGCATGGCACACACTAATGTTCTGAAACACCCCAATTGTTGGCTCTGCTGTTAAATTTTGTCACCAGTAGAAAAACGGATTCAATGCAGAATCAAAGAAGTTGAAGTCCTTTTGCTGTTTATGTGCACACCCTGAAGTGAGATTCAGAGAGTGAAGCAGCTACAGAGCCTCATCACTGCATAAATTCTTTGTAGAGTGCTCTTCTTCATCTGCTTTTGGTGGCTCAGGAGATGGCTTTCATTTTTCAAGAGGAAAGCTGACGAAGATCTCAAGCCACGTAAAGAAGTCTTGTCATAGGTGTGCGAGCTGGGCCCACATGTGGGGCAGCTGCTTTGCTTTTCATTGGTGGCAGAATCCTGGCACTACAAACGTTACTTGCTTGGAATTCTTCCCTTAGTATTGCCTGTTTCTGAACACAAGAGAAGGTTGCTCTCAGCTGTGAGCTGAGCATCGCATTGTCCACTGGTAGTAGGGCTTTTACTAGAGCTAGAAACACATGGTAACATGCTCACTTCTGTAGGTGCTCCATGGCGCCACTGTCACTGCCTTGCCTGGGTAGGATTTGGAGCCAGGTTTGGTTCATGCTCATCTTTCTGTAGTCACGTTGATCCATGTGACAGTCTGTATTTGAAAATCACTTTACATTTTTTTACCCTGCTGTCTATGACTTTGTTGCAAAATGGCTGAGCCCAAATGCCAGGCTTTGTGGATGGGATTGGTTTGTTTCTGTGGTTGGCTGCTGACTGAAACGTTGGTATTGGCTTTTTATGTTCCCTTGTCTCTGATCTGTGCAGCGATTGGTTTGACAGATGGCGTTTCCTCTGAATGAGACACAGTGACTGGATGTTCTGAGTGTCCCAGAAGGGCTCTGGCATTTGTCCTCAGGATAATGAAAAACACCCTGGCATTTTCTGCCTTTCCTTTGTACATTGTGTGGATTGCTCTAAGGATATGGGAAGGAAACTTGCATATACCACACAGAGGTGACTGTTCAAGGAAGCCTTTTACTAAGTGTACATGCAGTTTCTGTGTATTGCAGTGCACACTTACTTGCTTCAGTAAATACGTTTTTTACCACTGTTTGAAGCTAAGACAGAAAAAGGGGATAGATTTGATTCCACTTGCTTTGTTTTGGTGGGGTTCCCATCCCTTGCACCCATACACATGATTTGATGCTCTGAGGTTGCAGAAGCAGTGCAGGCAGTGCAATAGAAAGACAAGAGGAGTCTTCACAGGGGTACAGGGGAAGCTGTGGGATGCTTCCTCAGTGGTGACATGCAAAAAGAAAAGAATGTAATCTGACTCTCTCGAACTTTGTGGGTTTGGCACCTAAGAGAGAGGACAGTTCCTTTCCCTGTTCCTGGTACACTAACCAGTCCTGAACTGGAACTGCTGAAATGCAGTCCCTGAAACTGGGCATCAGCACCTAACCTCTGCCTGAAGGGGAAAGAACCTCTAAATTACATCACTTTATATCATCTCCTAACTGCTCTTGTGAAACAAAAGACTTCTAAGAGCATAATTTCTTTAACAGCTGCAGACAAAACAAAAAAAGCCCCATCTAAGTAATGTTCTTGCTACGCCCAGTGTGCTGCTGCAGCTGGGTACTTAGGGACAAACTTATCCATTTCCCCACTGACAGCCAAGTGCAGGAATCCACCTTCTGCCTTTTTTTTTTTTTTCCCCTACACCTGTTTCTTCAGTTTTGCAGCATGTGAATCAACTTAGAAAAATGACTCACAAGCTTCTGAGTTGGAGCCCAATTAAAATCCTACTTGTAATGCACATATTGAAGAGAATGAGAAGTGTCTGTTGCTGAGTGTCAGGCATTAGCAGAGCATATCTGAAGGCCCATCTTGAGCTAGTCTCATACTTGCCAGCAGGAAACCTTGTGTTTAATTAAGATACAAGTAACAGGAAAAAAAAATTGACTAAAATTAAAAATACATAATTGAACTGTCAATTGGATTAATTATAAATATGTTGGTTTATGATATTTTACATACTTATTTGTATGCACACAATGCAGTGGTTCAATAGGATCTTTTATTTAAGAGACTCTACAAAGGTGTTGGTTCCCTTCAGGGCTACAATACCTGGCAACCCACTTCTGCTGTTGGTTGACTTTTGAGCATGTTTTAGGTTTAACTGTGTGTTGTGTTAGCAGGTGCCCTTGCAGAGCTGCACAGGTCATTCTTCCCAGTCTCAATCTCTGGCCTTCACAGCAGGACCAGCCAATCTTTCTGAGAGGACCACTCATGGACCCCTCAGCCTCTCCTCAATAACAGAGACGTTCCACCTCCTCAGTCATCTTTGTGGCTCTGTGCTGGACTCTTTCAAGCAATTATGTGTCTCTCTTGAACTAGGGGGGCCAGAACTGGAGTTCATGCAGATGAGACATGCACATACTGTTAGGACTTACTGGCATGCAAATGACATCTGTGAGTAATTGCCAGCAGGTGGTAGTCTGTATTTTTCAGATAAGTTCCTAAGTTACTGTTGCAGTAGTTTCATCTTTGAGGTGTTCTCAAAAGATCTTGTCATCTTTAATACATGATCTTAAGCCACCATTGCTTTGCATTCAGTCCCTGGTTTCACTGGTTTAGTAGTTCTGCTCCACAAACATAAGCCCAGCTCGCAGAGGCATATTTTGATTTGTGAGATTATGGACAAACCTAACTTGAAGCATTTTGAGAAGTGCCAATTAGTGTGAGCCCTGAGACTTGAAATGCATGTGTTGACGTGGATGGATGCATTGCTCTCTAGTGTTTCATTTTAGCATGAGGGCTTTTGATAAATGCATTGTTCTAACGGTTTATAAACCTAGCTTCCTTAACAGAGAGACTGTGCCTTGAGAATTCCTTCGAGAGCTCACTGAGAAAGGAGCAATGCAGTTACTGAACACTCAGCTGTGAGATGTGGGATTTGGGTGGAAACCATCTCTTCCTTGGGCCTGTGTTTCCTTGCTGAGAATGCCCTGTACAAAATGCTGTTCTCTCAGCTGTTCATACAGGAGCAGATGCCTACTTCCCTCCTTGTCTGGGCAGTTACTATATCTCCTATGAGTATGTCCCCAGGTAATGATGAAACTGCTCTGGCAGCCCAGCTGATGTCTGTTACTGCCTTTGTTGTACTTCTGGGAAGGGACTGGGTTTTTGTTTGGTGGAAGAAGCAGATGCCAGTGGTAAAGACTCCCTCTGTGGTGCTGCCTGCCAGGAAGCGAGGCAGAGGCTGGGAAGAGCTCTATAAATATTTCTGTGATAACTCAAAGGCAGTTAATGTTTTGGATGATTTGTTTTTCCTGGGGTATGTGAGACTGCCTCCTCTGTGCAGGTGTCTGATTCATGTGGGGCTTCCTTTTTCTTTCTTTTCCTACTTACTTCCTGCCTCTGCAGTTGTTGCTCACACTGGCAGCACTTTTACTGAGCCCAGCAGTCCCGCTGAATGCCGTTAGGTTATTTGTGCAAATGTTTTTCATCATGAACAGTCTGCAGCATCAGACCTTTTGCTTCTTCCTTCTGCTTCTGACCTGTTCCTCCCAAGTTTCCTTTTTCATTGTTTTTCCTTTCACTTGTCCCTGCGTGCTGTTAGAGCAAGCTAGCAGAGAAGGAAGTAGGAGAGGGCTGTTTCTGCAAGAGTTTCGGTGCAAATAGCTTCAGGGCTTACAATTTCTTGAGCAGATTAGGCTGCCCTTGGCACACACTTGGGCTCAGAGAGAATCATTCATTGCCAGGTGAAGTTAATGTGTTTGTGCCACCAGTATCCACAAGCTATGCTGGCAGTAGCTGCAGTGAAAGAAAGAAAGGGAGTAGCAATGGGCCCTTCCCAGAAGCAGAGTTAGTGTAGTCCGTAGAGGAGATCTCTGTCTGAGTTAGGCTGAACAGGGGGAGCTGTAGTCCTCCTGTGTCTGCAGGAAGGCTTAGACATATTCATGAGCCAAGCTACTGAGACAGAAAGCTTCCATCATTGGTGTTGAATGAGTCCTGGTTTCACTTTCCTACAGCTTGATCGATATTTGCCTCTTGATGCATTTTTTTTCTCTCAAAGTAATACTTCTGGTCTCCTTAATTAAAGGAAAAAAAAAGCAATCTAATATAAATAAGAGCTGGAGGTGATCATATGCGGATGCAGCTTTCTTCCTGTCCCATGCTGCTGTGTCCAACCACTCTAGGATGGAAATGAAATGGGGTTAACCTACCCTATTTGCCTTCCTCTGTGATCTATTGCCCTTAACCCGTTCCCTTGGGATCTTAGCTGACTGTGTGATAGAAGGTGGGATGGAATATGGTTTTGTGATTAAATATTTCTTGTTGACTGGAAATGATACAAAGTTAGACATTCAAAGTTGGAGTCTGTTTGAAAAATCCTGACCTTAATATTTCTGTTCTGCTTTCTCTGTTTCAAATGTAGAGACAAATTCAAGTAAGAGGCATCCATGCTCTCCTGGTGTGTATGTAAATACATAAATGTACCTGCCAGTATACTGAAACAGGTTGGTGAAAGTTTGTTTTGTACTTGGAAATTGAGTTTCATGAGAAATGTAGACTGTCAAAGGGAGGAATCTTAGGTTGTGTCAGGTGAAAGGCACGAAGCCACAGACTCAGTACTGCAAGAGTGTCACAGTGCTGAGAGTGGAGGTGTTAACTCAGCAATTGAAATCAGCCATGCCAGAGACTTGTGATTTATTTGTACAGAAACAAATAGTACCTCCTGGGCACTGCTGACTTCACGATGTGTGGTAGCAGATCTCATAGCTCCTTTGAGTTTTCTACTCAGAAGGTAGCTTTACCTAAGTGCTAGTGAGCTAGATGGGGCATTGTTACTGAACACAACCAACTCATCAGAGCTACAGCACTCTAAAAAGCAGAGATATTCCCACAGCTGTGAGGGAAGCCCTGACTTTGAGCCTTTAACACTGAACATGGTGCACAAGCCAGAATGATGTAGACTAAGCTCTAGCTTACTAGCTGGAAGCAGGTGAAACAGTTCTAGAAATCCCATGAAGTTTCACCCAATGCCTTTGCTTCCTGTTGTAGATACTGCAAATTAAAAGTACAACTGAGGGTTTGATTGCTTTACCTAAAGGACAGTTTTGACTGGGAGTTACTAAAGGGAGTAAAAATAGAAGCATATCCTGTGTTTTTTCAGAGTCCCTTCTTGATGATTGCCCTTTGAGGACTGAGGATGCTGAATGTGCCAAGTTGCACAGTTAGGGCAGCTGTTCCGTATTGCTAAGTTGGAAGTTAAAATGAAGATCTATTCAAACTGCTTGAAAGCAGTGCTTTAAAATATAACAGAGCTCCTGAAGGAGAGTTTTTGAGAGTAAATGTCTTTTTCCAAGCGGTCTTTAACTATGTCTCTTTACCTTGCTGACTTCTGTTCTCCACCACAGCCCAGTGATGCAGCTGAAGTCAACAGCATTGCTGAGAGTGACAACGACCAAAGCCTCTGGGCGAAGATGTTTCAGCAGGTCTGGTCTGTTATGACAATAAACATTCTCAGGAGTGTTTAAACTATGCTTAAGCTTTTAAAAAGAATGGCTCACATTTCTATTTTCTTTCTTCTTAAATGGGTGGTGCCTGAATATTCTTAACAGTTTCTTCATCTAAAGAGCAGAGTGAGTTTATCTGTATCTGCAGAGGATAATGCAGTCTCTTCCTGTAGGAATTTGTAGGGGTCAGCACACAATCATATCTAACTTTTGATCCTTATGCTGCTGCTTTAGTAACACTACCTTTATAAAAGCTGGAAAAACTCTTCCAGGAAATTAAGCTTTCTGTTATACACGTGATTCTGTGCTTCAGAGCTCAAAGTTTAGCCAGCTTTATTTGTTGTTGCCGTTGCTTAAAAGCATCAATGCTTTTGTCTGGCAATTCTTCTTCCCCAGAAAGAATGAACTGTTGACATCGCCTAGCATTTTGTTGTCCTAAGTGTGCCAGTTCATAACTCAGAGAGCATTAATCACTACAGTAAATGTAGCATTATGATGAGCTCAGGAAACATTCAGTGAGGCTTTATGAAGGCACTCTGATAAAAATCCAGACAAAGGATTTGTTTCTTGTGGGTGAAATTCACCTGCCCAAAGCTCCAAAAAATATATGCCAGACCCTTCTGCTAACCTGACTCCAGTTCCACTGCTATCTGTTCTGGTTTGCTTCCCATGCACCCTGTAATGACAAAGGTGCTCTCTTCTAAAATACTATGGACTTTGTCAGGGTGGCACTGGAAACTGTGAGGGGCTTAGCCTGGCTCTGGAGAGGGCAGTATGCTACTGATTAGTTTGTGCCCTGAGGGAACCCCAGTACAGAGTTGTATGTCTGCAGCTGTGGATGAAAGAATCCCTGTGCAAGTAATGGCAGGAGGAGTGCTCTCTGGAGTGACAGGACTACACAAATAAGCAGTTCTTCAGCACAGCATGTGCCTTTCTGATTTCCACTAAAAAATGAATGAGTCACATATGACAACACCAGTGCCCCTAACAGGTGTGGCATGGCATCTGAAAAAGATAGCACTGGAAGGGTGTGAACTGCAGAGCAGATGATGGGCCTTGAAACATCTTGTGTGGTTTGGCAGAGTCACCAACATGTTAAGGCTTTCCCACAGTCTGCTCCAAGGATACAGGTTTTGCTCTGCTGTGTCAGATTATTACTCTGGGAATTGGTGTGTCCTGCCTTTGCCAGTGCACAGCTCCTGATGCCCAGACTGCCCACAGGGTAATTCCAAAGTTAGTTGGTGTTTTTCTTCAAGTAGGGTTGACATCAGTGCAGAATACATGGGGAGGATTTTTCTCTCTGGTACCAAATCAGGAAGGATACATCTACTCAGGCAGGCAAAGGCCCAAGACAGCTCTCAAGCCCAGGCTCACATACCACACATACTATTTATGTGTAAGTACATGCTCTGGTATGGGCCTTATAGGCCAAGCTGACTCCAGAGGGAAAGCCTGGCCATAGTCATGCTGTAGCACAGGCCTTGCATTTGGAAAGGTGCTGCTGGGCAGTGCAGCTGCACAGGAGCAACACGCTGCAGTGGCTGCTGCTGCTGTAGGCTCCTGAATCTCAGAGAAGATGATATGGAGTCTGAAGACAAAGGCTCAAATTAACAGAGATTAAAACCAAACTCCTCTATTTCTGCCCTTGGGCCTCTAGACTTTGGGGGACAAATCCTCTGATGTTAACAAACTGGAAAAACGGAAGCTTTTCACACAAACTGCTTCCAGCAGACCTGGAGGCATCTGTTGGAAAGTGAGCTGGAGATGCCCTGCACACTCACATGGGCTCCGTAGCAAGGTGTTAAGATTGTCAGCTTGGTAGTCACAACTGATTTGTGTCTTCTTGGATCTGTTCTATGAAAGTGGCATCAGATGTTTCTCCTTCAAATATTTCTCAGAACAAATACTTGTTAGGATGGGAGGAGGGCACAAGTAATTAGTTTCCCCCAACACATCCACAGACAGCACTGCTGAGTGCTGTGTTTAGGCAGAGTTGATGGTGATGTTGTAGGTACCCAGCACTGTTTTTTCATTGATTTATGTTTCTTCCTCCCTGTCAGTATAGTCCACACTAAGCAAGTGCAGTAGTTTAAGCTGCAGTTTAATTCCCCGTAGATGGAGATTTGCTGTGACAGAAATGCCTGTCATGCTGGCAGTCTCTCACATCTGTTGCAGACAGAAGTGTACATGAAACAGTAGCACTGCCAGCAGATGTGGTTCTGTAGGCACAGTAGTGTCTGTGGTACGAAAATTCTCTCCCAAAATACAGGTCTGTGGGGACAGTAAGCATCTGTCTTAGTGACAGATGCTGGGACAGTAATGCTTGTGATACATGAATGGATCTCTGCTTCTGCTGGGGTGGTCAGAGAGAGATGTGAAAATCTCCTTCAGTTTGAGAGATTTGATTCCTTTTCCCACAGAGTTAATAAGAATGGGTTCATGTAAGAAAAGCTCAAGGTATTAGTGAGTCTTGCACGCTGGACAGACACTGCCACGTTCCAGCTGCCGAGGAATACTGCTACGTTTTCTCCTACCGTAGCATTAATCATTAATGGCTTTCTCCTCAATGAACAGCCTGAGTATCTTCAGAGATGCTCTTGTGAGTGCTGGTGCTCTGTGGCTGCAGCCAGAGTGTTACATGAGAAATGTGTTTGTTCAGTGGAGATGCACCACGCACGCTGCCTTCTGACCCAGACCACGTGTCAAACACTTCTAACTGCAGGTGTGCACAGAGAAAGGTTGTCAATCTGACTCCATCTCTAAGTTATGCACCAGACCCACATTAGGAAGGATTGCACTGAAGACAGTCAATTTAGCAGCAGCAGCAGCTGCTCCAGTCAGATGTCAGGGTCTTTTGCTACAACAAAGGCTGATGTTGACATTTTTCCTACTAGAGAGACAGATGCAAGAGCTTCTGCCTCAAGGTTACCCATTATGCAGTATGCTAACTTGATGGTTTACCATCGTGCTTCCTACAGTGACAGAAAGGAATGGTGATTAATACTTATCAATTAAAATCTAGTCTTTAACCTACAAGGAAATTCTGTGGCAAGAATTAGGTATTTCTTTATTGGTGAGCACTGGGGTTATGGTCAGGGATCTATTATGAACTCATTTATTATGAGCATTCTATTTGTGCCTAGGTTTTGCCTAGGCAAAGTCCTATATAAATATAGTCTTTGTACAAAGTCTATAACCTCCTGCTAGCCGTAAAGGGACAGTTATTTTATCTTCATTCTTGTAGCAACAGTAAGTGAGGGGAAGGCATGGAGGAGAGAGGAAGCAAAGGTTGTACAGGATTTATCACCCTAATTATAATTAACTATCAGTGATTAAAATGAAATTAAAATTTAATTATAATTTACTCTTTCAGAGATTATAAAAGACTCGAGGTTATGAACTACCTCATAGATCTGAGTTATCTAGCTCAGTGTAAACACACAGATATAACTGCTTTTGTGTTTTTAATCCAGCCACTGTCTAACATACAGTGCCCACAAGAGTGAGAGGTGCTTGGCAGACTTCAGAGGCCAGTGTTGCATCACAAGCCAAATACTGGCCCAGGGGCTATGGTAACAAAGAGCTGCAGTCCTGCAGCCCCGAACAGAACACTTCACTGAGAGCACTGCAGGGAGGAGCAGCCTGGGAGCCCGGGCTCTAGACACCTCAGTGTGAGAGCAAAGGAAAGGCAGAAGTGCTCTGGTCACCACTGCTGTCAGTGCCGCTTGCCCTGGCTGCAGGGGGCGAGAGGCAGCATGGCACAGAAAGTGAAGGAGGCCATTCACAATCCAGGTGGAGAGTTCTGAAGCTGGCAGGTGCTCTGGCTGCTCGGCACTGACTTGTAAAGGCATTTTACGTGGTTTGAACTGCCTTGCCTCAGTCACGCTAAATAAAACCGTGTTCTAAGCCAGCTGATCCTCTACACATCTGCGGATGCTAGTCATTGGTGTGACACTAAATACACGTAGGGACTACAGTGCCTGCTGCCTTTTACCAGAAAGCTCCTTTCAATCTATTGGAAACTACTTTCAGTTTAGTAAGGCCATTAGGTGCAGCTTTACAGCGCTGTGTCTGCGTTTTCAGAGACAGATGGTGACTGCTCAAGGTCTGAGACCTTTGTGGCAAAACTGCATTCCCCAAGATGTCCCAGAAAATCTATGATTAAAAAAAAAATATTTTGCAAATTAATACTGTAACAGAGAGAGGTAGAGTTACAGCCATGAGAGTGCACGTGGGAAAAATCATCCACATAATCTCCTTGTTTGTGTGTTCTGATGTGACATTCCTCATCACAAGGGAAAGCAGTTCTGCAGCTAGCCTGCCCCTGGGCCTCCATCCATTTCAGTGAGGTATCACAAAGCCACTCACTACTCCATCT
Organism: Psilopogon haemacephalus; assembly: GCA_013396835.1. NCBI lineage: Eukaryota > Metazoa > Chordata > Aves > Piciformes > Megalaimidae > Psilopogon > Psilopogon haemacephalus. The sequence continues at coordinate 81,742 of VWZI01002172.1, forward strand.
CCATTTTATTTCTTGTCATTTATTAACACAACCGTAGTGTTCTGAGAGCTCTGCCCATCCATTAGTGTAAAGTATTCATAGTGTCTGGAACAACTGATGGAAAAACTGTCAACATTTTCAGTAGCAGTTGTTCAGATTCTGGATGAGTTGTTTATAAACATCTTGTCTAGATGTGTCAAGAGGTGGAGCTAATGCCATGGAAAGATGAGATGTTCTGACATGGTGCTCTGAGATTTGACTGCCGCTGCCTGTAGGTTAAACAGGATCCACTCAGAAATGTGGCTCTGCGCTGCTGCATATTAGGCAGGAAACCAAGGACCTTGCCATTTGCCTGCAGATTGCTAATTGCAGTTTATTGCATATGCAGAAGCCTAATTCGGGTCTGTTATCACAGTAATTGTGTGCACTGTCCCGGAATATGCTGTACTACTGGGCTGGGGGATCTGGGACATTGTTTTGTAAGATTATGGCAAAGATGAATTTTACAGTAAATGCTGTAACAGTAGGCAGCAGTGTCCTTAAGTGTGAACAAATGGGAGAGAGTGGAGTTGCAAGTCTCTGGCATGAAATACTTTTGCTTGACCCTTAATTTAGTTATTCCCTCGGATGCATGTAATTTATTCCTTGGGATAATAAACTGAGAAGAGAGGTCTCATCTATTCTAAATTAAAATCCTATCCTAATTTTATTATTGCTAATGCTTTGTATTTAGAGTAGCATTTACATGCCTCACATTAATCCAGGACCTCTTCATGCTAGGTGCTGTAGGGTATGCAAGAAGTAAGCTCACTGCCCCAAAGACCTCACAGTTTAATTAAATAAAGGTCGGAGGAAGGAAGTTTTATTACCTCTGTTACAAATGGGAAATGATAACAGGGAGAAACTAAAAGGGCTGAGAATTACACTCCTCCTGCAGTGAATCCTGTATTTGCCTGTCGTATATCCTCCCTTCCTGCTTTTGTTAAGGTGCTGTAAAATGGTAGGTAGATGGTTGGTTTCTCCCCAGAAGATGGAGTTTACTGTAATTCTGCATAAATTTCAAGTTTTCGTGGAACGAAATGAAGACAACACTTCCACTTAATTATTCTTAAGAAATGTTTCTGCAGAGCAAAGCAGATTCATAGGAATCTTGTGCGGAGCATGCAGTCACAGAGGCTCTGTGCACTGGTGGTGCGTGTGTGCTCTAAGGTGCATCAGTATAATCTCCTTTTTCTTCTTGTTCCCTGGAGTTTGCTCTTAAATGGTGCCTACCATAGTGAAAAAGCAATAGCCCTCAGGATGTCTGTTCCACAGGCTTCATGGCAGGCTTGAAACACCAGTGCATGCTTAGTCTCTGAGAAATGCCATCTCCTTCCTACCCCTGCCTCTGGAAAGTGTCATGCTTGTTCCAAAACGTATTTTAAACATTTTAAATCAGAATTTCTATCTTAACGTTAAAAAAAGAAAGTTAGATCTGTATGGAATCCTGCTTTGAGAATAATTTTCCCATAGAGGTACATATGCCTGAAGGTAACTTTTTTCCCTTTTCCCCCTTAGTTGGTACCCAGCTCTTCAGTGATCAGAGTTTAATCAGATGGGGGCAGGAAGAAGGAGGGAATAAAGGGCAAAATGTAAATCAGGAGAATGAACAAAACAAAACAATCCAAGCACAACTCAATCACTCTCTTCCCATCTTTGCATTTCAGCATTTAGGACCTTCATGTTGGACTTAACAACAGGCTCTGTACTGACGTGTCTTTCTCTCGTCTCTCCCCTGTTCTGCTTCTGGCTGGTAAGTGGGAACAGTTATTTTCTGTCTCATTGATTGTAGAGTCCTGGAGTTTAAAAGACTGCAAAGAGGCAGACATTTTATTTTAATAATTAAGAGCACTATGTTAATTGCTGCCAAAAGTTCTGTCCATATCTTTTTATTTGCTTTTAAAAAAGGTGCTTAATGCTGACAATAGTTGAGAGCTTTCTGGGTCCTTGAGCACTTTCCAAGTTCTCTGTCATTTACCCCCTTACAGAAACCTCTATTGCTGCTCATGGAAGCCACCACTGCTGCCCAACGAAATAAGTATACATTTGTAAAATAGATAATCTTCTACTAAATATTAAACGAGAAACTTACCCTAGTTGACGGGACTGTCTACGCCCTTAGGAGAGCACATCATCAGTGTCTACTCTTGCTAGAAACAATCCAACTGCAGCTTTGTTACAAAACATGCAAACATCCTGAGGAAGTGACAGTAATTTGCAATAAACACTGTGTGTAAACAATAACCTGTGACTTGTTACACTTGTTTGTGCAGGCAGCTGGCTAAACAAATCTGTGTGCACTTGTAAACGTCTGTCCCTGTCAGACTTCATACTGGAAAACATTTACTATGTTTTTTTCTAAAGTAAGAACAAGTCAGGTCTCTTGTACCTGGCAGCTGGCAAGGACTAAGTAAATGTGGGTGCTTATAGATGCATGGAGAATTGCTGGAGAAATAAAGGCAGTCGTGGTGTCTTATGAGCAGGGGAGGGCACTTCCATATCTAGTCATCAGATTGAGAGTTTTTTTGTGGCAGGGTACTTGATGAGAAAGCTTTTCACTGGCTGAGGGGTCACGGCAGGTGTGACGGAAAGCGAGTTGGGTATGAGAGCTCCGAAGAGGCAGGGGTGATGTATCTTGTAGAGGTCTAGTAAAATGCATGCAAGATGGTGGTGAAATGATGCTCCAGCAGTTGTGTGATGTGTTCTTAGGAAGCAGAGAGGTCAAAGTGTCACGGCGAGGGCAGGCAGGGCACACAGCATTCCTCAAGCTGCAGTGTAGCTGAGCGAGCCCCCAGCAGGCCGGCCTGGCTCGCTGGTGACAGGGGACACAAACTGGGCTTTAATGCCCTTGCAGCCTGACACGCGGTGGCACCTGGGGAGCTGCCACAGCTCCACAGCACTCGGGATGCACCTAGACCGCAGCACGGCCAGGGCCGCTCTTCCCCATGCCAGCCTCCGCTGCGGCTTCGGCGAGCCTGGAGGCGCAGCCCCGGGCCCGCAAGTGCCGCCAGGTCCTTTCTCTGGTGTCCGCGGCTGAGTCTCAGTCTCTGGCCCCGGGCACACACAGCTCGGTGCCAAGGAGCGAGGCCTCGGGGGCAGCTCCCCCGGCAGCAGGCCCCGCGGCCGGCCCAGGCGCGCTCGCAGCCGCTCCCGTCGGGCACGGCGCCGGGCGGGGCAGGGGTGCGCAGGCGCAGCGGC
>VWZI01002172.1:88077-124321 GCA_013396835.1 Psilopogon haemacephalus
ACCCGCTGGCGCGGAGGGTGCGCAGCGACCCCGGCGGGCGGCTGCTGGCCGCCTCCTACCCGCTGTACGCTAACGGGCTGGGCTCGCACGTGCCGGGGCTGCCCTCCGACTCCTCGGCTTGCTCTTCCTCCTCCTCTTCTTCCTCTTCTTCCTCCTCCTCCTCCTCCAGCTCCTCGTCCAGCTCCTGCTCGTCGTCGGGCATGCGGCGGAAGGGCAGCCGTGACTGCTCGGTGTGCTTCGAGAGCGAGGTGATTGCGGCGCTGGTGCCCTGCGGCCACAATCTCTTCTGCATGGAGTGCGCCAACCGCATCTGCGAGAAAACGGAACCGCAGTGCCCCGTCTGCCACAGCGCCGTCACCCAGGCCATCCGCATCTTCTCCTGAGGGTCGCCGCCGCGCCGGGGCCAGGGCAAGGCCGGTGGGGCTGGGGCCGCCGCCCGCCAAGGAGGAGCAGGCTGCGAGCGCGCCGCTGGCGGGGCAGGGCTGGGGGTGCTGGTGCCAGCGGCTGCATGCTATAAATAGTAACGAGCGACTCCAGGCTAGTGCTAGGCTAGTTTTTACACTGTACTTTAATGCGAAGCTTCCAAAACCTCCCCCTTTTTTTATAAACAAACAAACAACAACAACAAAACAAAATCTAGAAAAAAATATTGGAAGTAGAAGATGCTTATGATGATGACAATGGTGTGTGGACTGTTAGTAAACGTGCTGGTAGTTCCTAGGATGCTTATTACGGAATAATTAAATCTATGGGTGGATACTTTTCTCAATGTTCTTGAAAAGGCAAGAAGTTCCTGTGAAAAACCACAATACTGCAGCTTTATCAAAGTTTAAAAAAAAAAAAAAAAATCCCTGAACTGTAACATATCTCTTATATATATATATTAAAAAAACAAACAAACAAAAAAAAACGTTTAAAGGTTTTAAAGATAAATTGCATTAATACAGATTGAAGTATTTTATTCTTTTTTGACTTGAAAAAAATATATTTCATATTGCAAAGATGTTTACAAGTATTTTAATTTAAGTTCAGTGAACTTTTTTGTAGCTGGGTTAAATCTTTTTTATTTTAGTATGGCCTTATGGCAAAGAACACTGTATTATTTTAATATCACACAATTGTGAATGGAATTACAGACCATAAAATGTGTAATGCTTTGAACAGTATTCTGTTGGGATGGAGATTTTATAGGTTCAGAAAAAAAAATCTTTTAAATCTGCTTCACCCAGCATATTTTCTATTCAGTGATATAAAAGCATATTTTATTCTATATTATTACAAAAAAAAAAAAGGAAATGTATAAACATATGTCAAAAGGAACTGTTGAAGCTTTCTAACATTTGTATAAATAGAATCCAGTGGAAATGACAATATTTCTGTTGCACCACTATAGTTTTAGTATTTCTATTTTAATACATTTGTTTACCACTTGTTTATGTATATGTAGGTGACGTTACTTGAGCTTAAATGTACTTTACTGAGCAAAGTCTAAAAAAAACAAAGTATATTTTATTTTATGATAAAGGGCCTTTAACCTCATGGTCAAATACTAATATTATATTTGCTGAGACAAGATTTGAAATTGTATCAAGAGTTTTATTTTTCTGACATTTAAAGTTCTACATAATAAAAGTAAAACTTAAGTAATGGTGCTACTTCATGTTTTTTTAAGTATTTCTATATAAATAAAATATTACAGAAAAAAAAAAAAGGGCCCTTGGTGTGGTGATTGGATTTGATGTGCTCAGAGTCTTCTTCTGGGTTTTTTTTGTTAACCTGCTTGTAGCACTGCAAGGTGTTGGGAGTTTAAGCTGCGCGGTGTTACTGTTGCTGGAACTGTGTAACTTGTGTAGGTTTGTGCAACAATCTCGCCAGTGATCAAGCCTTGTAACAAGTTTTTGAGGGAGGGGAAAAAACCCTGTCTTTTAGTATCTGGCATGTTATTGGGGTTATTCCACTTCTTAAAATACTGTGTTTGCAGAATTTCTAGTCATGAGGAGCATTTGCTGTTGTATGAATCGTTCCTTTTAGCAGATGGAGTTTCATGTATGAAAGAGAGCTGGTGGCTTGCTTAGCTTTGTGTATTGCAGGAGAGGCTCCTTTGGTTGTGATGTGCTGATGGGGCTAGAGTCCTGCTATCACCAGGGACCTCAGAGGCGCATCCCGTGTTTTCTGGAGCAGGACAAGGGCTTTGGTATCCTTCCTCACTTCTTGAAAGTGCTTCTTGGTATTTGACAGTTGTGGTTCAGATGATTGGTGTCGACAAGCTTTTCTGAATAAATAAATGTATTGCCCTGTAAAGTTTATTTGCTTCGGATGGTGCCCACAGTAGTATTGGGGTGGAGGATGTACAGATGCTTTTTAACGAGCCCACGAACCCACCAGGCAGACCTGTCAATATTTTTCTTGCTGGTTGTAGTCCTTGTGTTTGAGTGAGGTTGAGGTATGAAGCATGTTAGAGCAGATTTCAGAAGGTAGCTGCAGATTACTTCAAGTGTTTGATTTTGAAGGTCCTGGTGCACTTTTGGGCAGGCGAGTGAAAACAAACCGAACTCCGCCTGTGTATCTCCTGCGTTTCACATTGTGCTTAGCAGTGCATGGCAGAGCTGCACTGCTTGGATCTCCTTAAGGGACGCTGGAGCTGCTGGTTGGGTGGGAAGTGGGAGGAGGGAGAATGAGTCAAGGGCTGATGGGATCTCTTTGTTTGATTTGCTTCTTCCATCGAACTGTGATTGTGGCATCATCTGATTTATAGAGTTAAAAATACCTTGCTGAGTGTTGCACTTGTCTCGGGAAGCTTGTCGTTTTCAGTGGTGGAGACAAAAGAGTGATGTGGAAAAGAGCACAGGGAGTGACAGGGAAGATGGGCTTAAAGGCAGAAGTGGTACACACGTTGGAAAAGGCCCTTGGCAAAACCGGGAACAGGAAGCTTAAGTCCACGTGTATATTTTCTTTATGATGGGCATTTAGGAAGCGCACTGGAAATGTGTCAATCGATTTCTTGTTTGGGTGTAAACATCCTGTGCTGCTGGCTCAGCAAAGCTGTGAAAATGGCTATCAATAAAACAAGGTGAATTTTTAACTTTGCTTAATTTTCAAAGCTTAGCGAAACCAAAAGGTAAATAGGACGAAGAAACAATGAGAACTAAATGACTGCTTTACCTTACCATGCAGCACTGTGTGTCTCCGTGGTGTTAGCTATGGGCAGCCGAGCAGCCCTAGTGCCCACAGGGAAGGGTCTGCGTGCAGCAGCTCCTCACTTGTCCTGGTCTGGGGGGCTGCAAGGTGTTGCTCACCTGTCCAGCCCCTCCTTAACTGCAACTGGCCTCACTGTCTGTGTTCATCTTGCAGGACTTTCCTTTTTATTTTCTTCATGAAACTGTGGCTGAAACAAAGGCAGTCTCCTCTGCCCATGGCCCGGATGCCTTTTTGTCCTCTGTACACTGTTGTACCACCTGTGCATGCTCCACCTGTGTATTGTTTCGAGAGGGGAAAATGGGCTGCAACGTCTTAAAAGCTGATTGTGTTCATTGCTCTTTGGGAACCCGTCTGGATCACACTTCCTTTGGCATATGAGGGTGCAGCAGCTGCCTTTTGTCCAAACATGGGTGCCTGGTGGTGGCAGAACTGGCCCCTTGCTGCCCCACATGCTGGCAGTGTGCACCCGAGGACAGCAGCCAGTCTTTGCAGCCACCACAGGGCCAGTGTGTTGCCACTCCACTGGGGAGTGTTTCAGTGGTGTACCATCGTCTGCGATGTCTTTTGCACTACAGCTTCTTGCTTGCTGGGTTGCGGTGAGGTGTCTGGAACCCAAAGCTGCTCCTGCTGGTGGGATGTAAAATCCCTTGTCTCTGGCTGGTGGAGACCAGTGCTGGGGCGGGGGGAGAGGCAGCATGGAGAGGAACATGCAGGCTACATATGTGCACTGCTCAGGCTATGCATCCCAGGCCAGATTTATGCTGCAGAGGCCGTAAATCAGTGCAGAATTTGTCCCAGACTCTGGGCCATATGGTGTGCAGGAGATGCCCTTGCAGAAGGAGAATAAAGGCCTGTGCTTGGTGCAGAAATAGTCCAAAGCCTGAGAAACTGGCAAAGTTCAGTTTCTAATGGAGTGCTTTGAAATGTTTGGATGTGTATAGTCGATGTTTAGCTTCCAGAACAAAGATCGCTTTGTTTGTCAGATGTTTGTCTGTTGATGCTGAAGGCAGTACGCGAGGGTCGCCAGCACCGGCGGCTCCACCGCTGGGGGGGGAAGGGGCTGGTCTAATGCCGGCAAGCAGCCTGGACCTGCGACCCCAGCTGCCTGTCTGCAGGGGTCAGCAAGGATCCGCACGTTGCAGGTGTTGTCCGTCCTTGCTAGTGTACATGCATGGTTCCCAGTGGGTATACTCACAACCACCTCAGAAAAGGGATACGTTTCCATTTGTAAGAATTATTATATGCTAAATCCTGAGCTTAATTATTTCTCTGTCCATATCTTGTACTCCGTGGAATTTGCAGAGCAATCAGACATCAAAGATGGAGCAATTTACTGGAAGATAGGTCTTTGCACTGTTTTATTTTTATATAATACATTATAATGATCAATTTAATCTAAATTTACTCTTTAGGTTTTTTTTTCCCCTGCAGATTAATTGGAGTAAGACTTAAAAGCAAACTTTGAATGTAGTAGTAAGAATGCAGCAGAGTAAGGTATTTAAAGTGTTTTCATTTGATGTTTCTGTCTGCCAACCCCCTCACCTGTCTTTTTATCTCCATCCTCCTTGTCTTGCCATTTTGGATTGTAAAGATGCTTTGCTGTCGCTGAAGTGAATGGGAATTCTGCTTCTGGAAGAGCCTGCTGGTGAGTGTTGTATCTAATTGATCTAGAAACAGCAGAAAATTAATTATTCACCCTGCCTCTGCTTATTTGTGTTTCCTGTACCGGTCTCTCTAGCAGAGATGATTTAATTAGAGAACAAAGGCTGTTTTAAATCTAAGGCAGTTAAGCGTAGTAAGATGGTAGTGTGACTGGCAAGTGCCAGAGGGCCCGGGGACTGCAGGCTCTATCCAGCCACGGGTGGTGTGGGCAGACACTCGTAACTACTGACCAGCTCTGTGCATGCCAACGGATCCTGGCGTGCGCCGGTGAAGGTGCCACACGCTGCAAAGGCTTTTCTCTTCCAGTGCATTAACAGGAACTTGCTGTCATACTGGAAGAAGTTTCATTGTAGTTTTATTACTTAATAGTAGGGATTTTAATGAGGCTTTCACAGTTGGATATTTAAAATAATTACATCTCATCTAATTTCTAAATTTTATTAGAAAGCAGAAGGCTTATTCTGGCTTGGTTTCAGTGAGCTAGGCTGTGTCACCATGTGCTGAGGTAGTGATGAAGCTGCATTGAAACCACTGAAGCATTTGGTCCGTGGATTATTCTTTTGTTTTCTGTGCACGTATAGCATGTGCAGCTGGCTGCTCCAGACACATGCATGCATATGCATATGCTATTGTGAGCACTCTATGGCCCTGATCCTGCAAGATTCGTGCATTCTGGGTAAACAGCCTTTGTCGTGTGATGCTGAATTTGTAGCCTTAAGGAATATCAGGTGGGGCTGTGGCTGCAGAAACTACCTGTGTCTGCTCTGGGCTGCATTTCTCCGAGGGCTCAATGAAAGCAGGAGCTCTCCTTGGTCAGGATTTAACTCTCCCCATAAACTAAACTCTGGCAAATAAGGTCTATTTGCATATAAAATCTCGCCCCAAGGCACACAGACATTATTTCTTTCTAATATGGGTTTGAGGGAGTTCATTGTTGGGAGAAGTTACTGCCATGTCTCCATTGGTAACTTACAGCTCTCCGGTGGTAAGTTGATTACTGACTTAGAAAGTCAGTGTTAAATGCATTTGTACTGCAACTTCTGCATTTGCCACTACAAATGGCAAATACCTCAGGAACTGTATTTGATAAGGCTGCACCAGGAGAAGTGCCTTGTGAATTTTACATGGAGAGCAAGAAGGGACTTTTGATGTTCTCTGTTACTCATTTTTCAGTTGTGATGGAGATAAAACACAGTGAAGTGCTTTTCCCTCTTACCTATGAGGGCTCTTCGGCTTTCATACCTGGTAGATTGTGTGGCCCACTTTACATTAGTGTGAATAGCAATTGAATTAGTATGAATGGTAGATGTGACTGAGTGGGTGAACACTCTGCTGGCTCCTTTTGTCCTTCATCTTTGTGTTTTATTCTCTTTTACCCTCTACAACAGAGCCTTAATTTAGACCTGAGGAAACAGTAGTGCTGCTCCAGTTCGTTACAGATCTAGTGGCAGATTTTATTTGATGTTGACGTTCTCTCTGTTGTGATGGGTGTACTAAACAGCAGCAGCTATTTTAATCAAAAGAAAATGTCAATGAGAGCATGACCTATAAATAGTGGGATTACAGAATCATAGAATCATGGAATGGTTTAGGTTGGAAGGAACCTCAAAGATCATCCAGTTCCAACCCCCTACCATAGGCAGGGACACCTCCCACTAAACATTTCTGTTACACATTTAGAAATTATTTCCAGGGTTTAGCTGCAAAGGGCAAGTAAAACATGCTCCTTTGGGAGTTAGAAAAAAAAGAGTTTTTCAGGATCTTTGGTTCTGCCACTGAGTCATTGCATCGTTTTGGTTAATTAATTTCACATTTTAAATGCTTCAGGATTTCCATCTGTGAATGAACTAATGACTCCTACTTGGAGACAGTATTGTGAAGATTAATAATTGGCATTATTGGAGTATCCTGAGGTGGAAGTCCTGATGTAAGTACAAAATATTGTCACGGATACTTTGTAATTAACCATCTCACAGTTATCAGCACATGGGAATCATGCTGGTCTACAGCAAGCAAACACAGGCCTGGGTTGTATTTGAAATCTGTGGGTTGAGGCTCTCTCACATCTCTGGTTTTATAATGTTATACAGTGAGTGCAGGAATGTGCCTTCCTCCTGTGGCACTCACAGGTGTGGGGTGTCTGACTCGGGGGAAATTTGTGATTCCAGAGGTATATGTACATGCCTGGTAGGCTTTGTTGAGGCTACAGAAAGGCAGCTTTGGCTAGCAGATTTCTTGCCCCCTCTGGTTTCCATACTGACGCTTTACAATGGGATGCTCTTTTACACAGAGATGAAAACATTGGTATTATAAAGAAACGTGGAGCACTGATTCAGTTCTCCTTGTGCATGTGGTTGGATATTACCAAAAAGAGTTTTTCCTGCATGAGGGACAGGAGCAGTGATGTCATGCATCACAAAACATCAGAAAGAAATTGGTGTTGTGAAATTGTTCTTAATTTGTAGGGACAGTAAGATCTGTTCTTACTACTGATCTCATTATGCTGTTTGCATAATGATAGGACTACAGATGTGCAGGTCTTAGACCACATCTTTTAAAAACAGAATAGTTGGAAATGCTGGAATTTGTCTGCGCCTCGCTGTAATTAAATACTATGAAACATGCAGCCAATTTTTGGTAACGTGGAATGCAGAGATGGCAATGAAGTGTATGTGGTTGCTGTCCAGAGACCAATCTCATTCCTGGAGGCTGCTCTGCACTTTTTGTCACAAATAAGTCCCCCTGTTTTTTGGGGGGGTTTTTTGGGTTTTTTTGAGTTGTTTGCAATGATTGCACGAGTGCAGGTGGCAGGTTTGAATCTTCACAAGCATTCATATTTCTTTCTCCTTGTGCACTTTGAAAAAGAAAAAGAAGAAAGTCATAAGCAATTCTGAAACTGCTTCGTGTTTGATGCAGCTTAGGGTGTTTTCAGGCCAGAAAAATGTAACTTTCTATGTCTAATGTGAATTAAAGACCCACTCTGGCAGAAAACGTCCTTGCAGTCACATGGTTCTTGGAAAGCTCTTTCCTGGCTGTGCAGGGGGTCAGCATCTTAAGGAGTGAGCCTGTGCACAAACGTGCAGCACTGCTAATGAGAGGAATTTCACACTTCTGCCCCTGCCACAAGCTCTGTGTTCATCATGCTGACTGCTGCCTGCAGAGCCTGCTGATGTTAGGCATACTGAATGCTGGGCTGTTACTCAGCTGGTGTAGCAAAATACTCTAGCTCTGTGGAAAGAGATGGCTTCCAGAAGGTAGGGTCACCCACTCTGCAGGAACAAAATGCAGTTAGAAGCTGGGTCTTCTGTGTGTCTCTGAGCCTGTCTGCTATGTGGCTGCCCTTCCTTTCCCCAGGGGGGTTTTCAAGCCAAATGGCCCTTTCATCACCACTGGTTCAGCAGCAGCTCTGTGTCAGTTGTAGCGAGCTTCTCTTCTTCCCCAGATAGCTGGTAGTTAGACAGCCAAAGAATGGTCTCTCCAGAATTAGGATATGCTTGATGCACCATCTGCTGGTGTTGTTCCCATCAGCCTAGTTATATGACTTTTGGGTCAGACAGTGTCTCATTGTGTGGCCCTTGGCAGCTATGGGACGCCTAATGCTGCATGAATGTCTAATGCAGCGTTTGTGGCTGTGGCCGAGGCTGCAGCTCTGCACTGGAATTGAAAGCATCCGTGTGGTTTCCATGGGAAAGCAGGTCAATGGCACTGCCATAAGACACTGCCCCAGGGCAAGCTGTTGGTTGCATGTTGCCTGCACAAACCCGTGCAGGGTGAGCAGTCTACAGCCATGTCAGTTTGGGGTAGAGGTCAGTTAAGGAGTCCAACTGATTTAGCCTTATGTCAAAATCCTAGTTTATTGCAAGCATCATCCCTTGTCCACTTGTCTTCTATTTAAGAACACCTGTGAGGTGTCTTAAGAACGTTGTGAGCACAATGAATATGGCTTTGTGCAGGTAGATTAAAAACATTCATGGTATGTTTTCTTTGATGTGAAATTTTAGGTAGAAATATCCTGGCTTTTCAACACTTCCTGTGAAAAAAAGACTGCCTTTCTTTTCTGTGATGGGCAAAAGCAAGGTATGAGTGTAAAAGACAATTCATTGTAGGCTGTAATGCGCTTGTTTGTTTCAAAGGGGAATGTATAACTAATTAATTCTTAATTAAATCTCTAATGCCAACAGGTGTTTTCAAGGGATCTTTCTAAGCTACATTTATTTTTAGTGTTGTTTGAGATTGTCTCTTTGCCTACATCTCCCTTTATGCGTTATTGCCATTTGAAAAGTTTTCTCTCTTTCAGCATCAGCTAACACTGGCATATATTAAAGGCTAAGTGCTGGCAAAATTAGTTTTTAAAGCTGCTGGCTGTGACTTTTTGTAAGCAGTGAGCAAAAAGAGATGGCACCACCAAAATGCTTTTTGTTCTATTTTTCTCTCAGCAGTTAAAAGCCAACGTTCAGTTGACAGCAGATTGTGTTGGCTGGCTGATATCAGTTCCTCTACAATGCAGTTGCTAACTGTAGTAATAGCACAACAATCTCGTCAGACTGAGTGAGCCACACTGATTTAATCCTACAGCAGCATCAGTGAGTATCCTTTAACTTGTAAGGAGAAAAATAAATTAATTCTACCTCTTTTCACTGAAAAAAACTTTGTAGTGCTTTTGGAGTTTGTTCCCCCCTACCAGACTAACTCAGCCAGCTGTAAGAAATGAAGCTTTATATTTACAGCTGGCACAATTATGCAATATATTACAGATATTTACAGCTAGATACAATAATATACAAGATAGGAGTAATACAGAAATACAAGACCCCACCCATCAGCCAGAGTGCCCGGGAGGGGCACCCAACCACCTTCTTTCCACCCTCTCCCTCATCTCAGAATCTCTCTTACATGCAGGGTGAGCTGGAAGGGTCAAGAGGTGTTAGAAGCAGAATGATTAGTTGGGAATGAGCAGATTCAGGCAGAAGAGTTAAGAGGGCAACAGCCAAGCAGAGTCTGTCCTATCTTTCTTTGTGCCTGTGTTTGTATATGTCCCAGCAGAATGAATGGATAATATAGACATCACCTTATTTTCTTTTCACAGCTACTAATATAATTTCCCTCATTAAAATATTCCAATTAGCCTCAAACCAGCACAAACATATCCCAACTTAAGATTTCACGTATCAAGGTTTGGATCTGTTGATTTTCCTGTCAGCATGTAAAGCTTCAGATGTCATTGTGGCTTCTTAGTGTTCTTGGTGTGCCATTGCCAGCCTGAATCAGAGAAAGGAGTTATGCTTAGCCTGTAGAAGCTTGGAAATGACCAGAACCTTCTGTGTCCCAGCTGCTGCAGGACTTTGGGGTGAGCTCTGTGTCATGCATCAGGGTCAGAGCCTGACCATCACCAGTGGCACGACAAGAACCAGATTGGTTGCTTGCTCACTCTGCTGTCAGGGGACACAGCTGCACCTTGCACTTCTCCAGTGTCAGCTGAGCACAGCTCTTACCAGCTGCTCACTGCTGAGTACCTCACTCCAGTTTGGCTTCCACCCTCCAGCACCCATTGGGGTATGGCTCTAGTTCAGCTGTTCCTGTGGTCCACAGTGAAACCATTTGGGGACAAGTTCCAGCCCTGAGAAGGAGTGGAAGCACACCTGTGTCTCTCTGCCCTGCTCAGAGGGCCTGTGTGCATGCTTGGGTGGATCTGCAGGCAGCCTGTGCCTGGCTGGTTGCGAGCTGCTTTTCCCTGTAGTTGCCTCCTGTAGTTGTGGCACTGACCCACGTTAACATACTGTCTGTAGTGTCCTCTGCTTCCCCTGTCACTGGCCCTGGTGCTGAGCTGCATGGGTTTGCCTGATTCACATTCTTAAGCACTCCAGAAGTGGAGGGAATTCTCTGGGAAATGATTACTGTATTTCTGTGCAAGAGTATGTAACTAATATCAGTTTACTGACCGAGTTGTAATTCAGTGTAAACATCAGGCCCCAGTAATCATGAGAGCCATGTGTTGGTTTGGGAAGGTGCTTCCATTATAGATTGGAATGCCAGTGCAGTTGCTAAAATTGCATGAGCAATAAATAAGGATTCATTATCTCTTTCAGGAAACTGGCCGAGACGTTCAGAAAAGCCTGATGGCTGAGGCTAAAGTAATAATTGACCTAGTGGCAAAGCAGCAAAATGAGTGAATTGTCTGGTTAACGGCTGCAAATGCTCTGTGTTAAGTTTTCCCCTGATAAACAGAGATCTGTGAGACCCTTGCCTTGCAAGAACAGAGCTGACCCTTTGTATTTCACTGTTAAATTCCTCTTCTCTCAAGTGTACTGCTTCTAATTTCAATTTCAGGCAAGTGTAAATCACTGTTAGCACTGGTGACATCACTGTAATTGCACATATCTGAAGTCAGTGTATTTGAAAGTCAGACCTGTTTGGTCAGATTCCTCAGAGAGGGAGCCTCTGAAGGCAGAGCAAATTCATGTGTGTGATATGAATTATCCCTTGCCTGCCACTGCTAAGTCTGATCAGCTTAGTGCCATGGCTTGAATAAGATTTTTGCTGAAGCATGCCACAGCTTTCTACAGCAAAAATCTCTTTCAACTCGATAGTGTAAAACAATCAAATACTAAAATGTGTGGTGTTTCCTCAGTCTGGACACTCCTGTCCACATCTGCTGTCCTTGCAGCAGCAGGCAACTCAAACCATTTTAATGAACTGCTGGGGTAGCTGAGCCTAAAAATGATCCTCAGGGTGCTTGCAGGCATTTCCAGGAACATCATACTGAGCAAAGCCACTCATAATGCCCATGTGGGACATACATAGGATGGAGAGTTAAGAGGTGGTCTTGAAGCTGTGCCTTCTGGTGTGGGTATATCAGTGGGCATCTACTCACTTCATTTATTAAATAGGCTTGCTGTGTTAGGGTGCTGTGAAGGTAAAGTTATCTTCCACTCAAACATGCTTAAAATTCATGATTGGAGAGCAGAAGAGAAATGCAAAGCACCTTCCTATGCTAGACACTGTGAGTTTGCAAGTCTGGTTAATCCCTAGTGCTCAACTCTAGTTTCTCTGTGCCAGGACAGGGAAACAGGGCTGGTAAGAAACTTGCAGCAGCTGGGCTGGTGGTGGCTATGGTGAAACAACATTTTGGTTTGTTATTTTGTCAGAATTGTGTTTCATATGCTACTACTCCTTGTTAGAGCATAAAGCTGAATTCCAGGAGCTGCATAGCTTAAGGGCATTGTATTCGGAGACAATCAGTCCAGCATTGCTTCCCTGGTGTCACATACTGCATACCAGCATCTGCACTCTACCAGAGCTGCTCTGCTTCCTGCCTGAAAGCTGCATGGCACTTTGTGCAAGAGGAGCATATCTTGCATGCTGGGTTATTGAAAGCTTGGATAACTTGGCCGGTGTTGTTTCCAATAATGTGCTGCCATTGGGCTCCACATATCGCCTTGTGGACACTTGTAGGTGTGTGGGGTTGCCCTTACTGGCAGACAGGACTTTTATGTTTTTTTACTAGGGTAACTCTGTACTGGAAGAGTTTATTCCAGATCAGCTGCTAACCTTGTCTGGCTCGCTGTCAGCCGTCCTCCCACAGCAAGCATAAAGCTAATGTGAAACAAAGCTGCATAAACTTGGCATCACTCATCCTGGGTAAACTGACAAATGTGATTGTGCTGTGCCTCTTGAACCAGATACAATTCATGTCACCAGGTGATCACCTGCATCACAGTCAATTATCAACAGTCATGGCACTTGTGAAACCTACCCCCAGTGCTGCCTCATAGCCATCCTGTTCAAACTCTAAGGAATTACCTGGAGTCAAAGCAGATTTTATGCTAAAACAAGCAATCAAGTTGTAGCATGGAGGTTGCCTGTTTTTGTGCTCTCCAATGCACAAACTGATCCGACAAGGAATTTTGCCTTGGTAGCCAAGCAAGGCAATCACTCCACTGCTGCAACTTCTTCAAGAAAGGTCTTTTCTCTACCTCTTCCCAACACTTGTCTTTTTCCCTTCTGCTGCTTTCTCAGCATGCCTTCATTTGCCTCTGGTTTGGTGTGTCTGTTAGGTCTGTGCTTCTAAAGCAAGCCTCCTCTTTCCTCATTTGCATGCAGGAGAGTATTTCCAGACCGGTTGGTGCCAGTAGGTTTCCCCTCAAAATCCAACTATTTGAATTGAGAAGGTTTAGCAGCAGCTGCCTAGATGAGGCAGCTGATCGCAAGTGCTCATTTCTCTGAAACAAACCACATCTCACCATGTGGCTGGAACTTCTGGATTCAAAACTCTTATTCCACCCAGTAGTCTTCCCTGTCTTGCACTTTCCAGTTTGTACCACTCCTCAAAACACGCGGGTAGCTACTTGCTTGCCTGTGGGCTGGCCTCTTCTCTCCAGTGTGATTTGCTGTTTCCCATTGAAAGCTCTAATTCCTACCTATCTTTCATCCCTTTGTGTGATGCTGCAAAGGAGCAATCCCTCCAGACCTCTGCACCTTCCACATGCCCCACTCCCTGCTTTCTGAGGACTCCAGCAATGTGCTCTTTACATCTCCAGTCTTCAAGCAGAACTTCTTAAAAGGATGTGCAGTGGGCTGCAGCTCGAAGCCCAGTCTTGAAATCTTCACCATCTCAGTCAAGGTTAGTACCAAAACCCTGCACAAAACCAGGCTGAAGCAAAATCATGACAGCAGACCATCCTTTCACCTCTGTATCACCACCCGTACTGAAAAGTATTTTTTCCCCAAGGCTCCTGCACAGTACAAGCCCCAGGTCACACAGTCTAACCTAAGGGAGGGAAGAGTGATTCCCTTTCGTGGCTGTGCTCTCTGCCATCCTTCCTTTGGAACAGGGCTGCTGTTGTTTATGAGTTCCCCAGCACCATGGTGATAGAATCTTGCTGGTTCTCTGCAGTTCCAAGTGAGTGTAACACAGTCAGTTAACTGGAACAGAAGCAAACAACCAAGCACTATGCTTGTTGAGGTTTGTCTCTTCGTTGCATTTTATCATGATGTAGTCTTTGTTTGATTTACTTTATACCTGTGAGAATATTTGTTTAGCTTAGTTGTGACATTCTGGTTTACTTAGAAAATCAGGAGGTGGTTCTGAGTGGCCAGATGGGTAATGCCTTTGTTCTTGTTGCTGCTCATGTAATAATCTGTAGCTTTTACAAATGCCTACCTCAGGTATTGGGTGTATTAAAATTTTGCATAGTTGTTCTCCTCTCAGAAGCATGGAAATACCCTCCCCTAGTCTCTGCTGGGGCTGTGACAGCCGTGCTAACTCCGTGCTCGGTGCCACTGTGATTGCCAGACTTCCAAAGCCAGTAAGAGAATGTAGTTAGCAGCAATAGCAGGGGCTTTATTTTTCCCTTTCAAAGGTTATAGCTGGTGGCTGTAGGACTGGAACACTTTTGGAGTGACAAAGGAGCTATGAGTTTTCTTCTTACATGCAAGTAGCTGCAGCTTTGCTGCACAATGAGAAAATGACTTCATTAACAGCTTGCTGTGCCAAAGCAAGAAAGAAACCAGTTCTGAGAATGCTGAAGATCTTTTCCTGTTTTAAACCTGAAAGAAAAAGCAGTTGCTGTGTAAGTCCAAGTAAATGGGGTATATAAATCTTTAAAAAGGTTTCATAAAGTAATAATGACTTTTAGTATATGTACCAAATGAGATTAAAGAGCTACATTTGCTTCTAATACAGAGTCCCACATTCAAAGGGACCATCAGTTTCCTGTTTAAAATGTACTTATATTGAACTGAATGGAGTTCAAACATAATGCCATCACATTTCAGACATTTATCTTAATTTAAAACAGCTGAAAAACATTAATAAGAGAGCCAGGAGATGTGGAGGCACAGGCAAGCCTCCCTTCATTCTCTGCTTCTTAAAGCAGTGAACTCAGACCTCTCAGTCTTGTAAGAGACAAGGTGCACAGCATCAGCTGTGCTGCAGCCACAGCAACCTTTTGAAGGGGCGAAGGATGCCATTGAAGCTTGCTTCACCAAAAGTCTTTCTCTGACCAGGAGGGTTAAATGATGATTTATTGAGGTGCTTTTTACCTAGAGCATCTTCATGAAGCATTTGCAGGTCAGTCACACTAAGCTGAAACTCACTGGCATGAACACTTCCCCACTCTTTGGCTTCAATCACAGTCCTCAGTGAAGATTCTCCCTCTGCCATGACTGTCTTTAGACACATAACATTGCAAACCAATACCATTGTGCATTTCATATGTCTTTCATACGAATTTCATCTTCTCTGTTGTAATTCTGTGCCACTCAAGCTTTTCAGAATTGTTCAACATCTTGAAGCTCTGAATTACTGTCAATAAAAACCAAAGTGGATTTCTGTTGTTCTATTAGAATGTTGTCTCAGGAGAAGACAGCGAGGGAGGAAAATGCAGGATGAGGACATGAGAGGTCAGTTTTAGCATAAATACATGAAACATACTAATTGGAGCTTGGCAGTTCCTGTGCTAGGTGCTGCACGAGCACAAAGAAGAGCTAAGTCCTGCTTCTGAAAGTCTGTAACATAAATAAGCGTTACAATATTTTTCCAGTGAGTTTTTTCACTAGAATAAATTACCACAAAGCCCCTTCAAAATGATAAAGGAATCTTCAAGTTTGATGCTCTACTTATGTGGGAATACTTTTTCCCCAAAGACAGCCTGATATCCCACCAATCAACCTGTCTGTCTGGCGGAATAACCTGAGAATGTAGTTTTTATTATCAGGATCTTCCCAGGGAGCCTAAGGTACTTTGTAGTTTTGTATGCTTTGCGAGCCTCAGAATCGAGTGCATTAAAGGTTGCTTAACAGCTGGTGAGTCACACAGCTTGTTCTTTGAGCTCAAATGCTCTATTAGGACATATCCACTAGAGGTACTTTAACCTTTGAAAAAAATCAATGACAGTGGTTTAGCATTCTAGGTTTTAAGAAAAAAAAAGTCACAGTCCCCTCAGCAACAAACCCAACAGAACCCCCGAAATAACAACCAGCTGCCTGTGTGGTATTTCATGAAGTGATCTCTGTGGGTGTGTGTTAGGGGTATAGCATTTGATAGAGTGGTTCTAGTCTAAGAATTGGCTCTCCTTGGGCAGTGTGCCTGAGTCTCTGGAGGAAGGAAAATGTCTTCTGAGTTTAGAAAACAGAAACTCTGGTTCATTTTGTTCACCACTGCCTGTGCTGGCAGGAGTAGCACTTGAGAGAAGAATACTCCCAAATTTCACTGAGGAGCTGGTCTTTCCTTTCAACCATGGACTGTATTTACTGCAGATAATTGCAAATACAGCTCGTGTGCAGCAAGCCACAGCAGTTGGGATGAGAGAGGAATTCTGCAGGCAGTATGAGCATTCCTCTAGTTTAAACATACCTGATGCTAAAGCCCTTTTTTAGCCAGGCTTCTCGAGGAAATGAAGAATGTGCTCCCATTTTGCTGGTCAGTGCGAGTGCTTCTGCTCTGTGATACAGTTTGGTGGAGGAAAGCTGATTTGAGTCAGATTTTGCCATTAGATGAAGGAGATTGTGGTCCTCCAAATTTTATAAGAAGAGGCAGTCCAGCAGAGGGAAAAAAATCAGTGCTCCCTTTAGGGAAAATACTGCAGAATAAGCTCAGCTGCATTTTTAGACACCCGAGAACCTCACCCTCTGCCACACACACACGACACAACTGGAGAAAACCAGATCTCTGAACTTCTGCCTGTGGAACCATTGCTTTCATGGAAAAGGCAAAACACTTTCTTTTTAATCTTGTGGTGTAACTTTGGTTATTTCATTCCTCATTAAGTCTCCTTGGGATAAATAACCCAGCTGTATCCATTCACCAGCCACATAGCACCATTCCAGATTTTCCTCTGCTTTCATCTCTTTGGCATCAATTTTATCCTGAGTACAAGGTGCTTCCCATCCTCTGAGCCAGCTGGGCTGGTTTGCAGCTCTTTCCCTTGTGTGTGGCTGAGGTTCATGGTGGTGCAGGGCTGGCTGGGAACAGCTTTGGGTCCCCCCTTGATGCTGTGGGCAGTGTATAAGCTGGCAGTGAAGCTCTGGTCAGACTGAGGATCCCGCCACAGGCTCTGGACTGAAAGCAGAGGGCAGTGCCCAGGCCGTGGCAGTGACAAGCTCCCCTTTTGTAGGGCATGGCCCAAGGCTGCCAGGCAGCCTCAGCATACCGAGCTTGAGATCCAGCATGGGGCTGCCGTCTCTCTGCTGGCGCTGGAGCCTGGATCTGTGGCAGAACAGGCAGAGAACAGGCTGTGCTGACCTCCTTATCCACGGTGCATGCTGACTGAAACATGCTGACTGAAACATGCTGCTAACATTTGTTAGGATTGCTGTGGGGGAGCACAGGGAGAGGAACACTACTTAATACGAGGAGAATTTTCTGGTGCATAATGCCACCAGAATGTCAGAAGAGTTAATGGCAGATGTGGCTGTGAAAATGTTCTGTATTTTTAGACAACCTTTAATTAAGACACTTTGTATGTAGCAGCGACCAAATAATATGCTGCCACTTGAAAGCTGTCAGAAGGGGAAAAAAATGTACAAAGCTTCTAAATGCAGCCCTCTTTATTTTTATCTGAAAGTGAATTAGGAAACCTTTCCAGCAGCAGTAACTGTCTTTTCACATGAAGTGATTTATTTAATGCACATTGTAAATACTTTGGGCGTCTATATGGATTTATACTTAACCCCTTTCACTTCACATTGTTTAATGTAGCCTCATATTAAAAAGATTACATCTGAAAGCTGGATAGATTTTATGATCCTAATCTTTTCTTCTGAGACCAGTGTTTTATGCAATTATTTCGATACAGCAGAATATTTTTTCATCCTTTTGAAAGCCTTTGTGAGGTATGAGTAGACCTTTCAGGGTTTCCATTTGGACTGAACTAAGAGAAAACAAATGTATGTAGTACAATTTCATTTTGAATTTAATTGATAGATTATTTGTCTGTAGAGTTAGAAAGATGCTAGTGTGATAGAGGATTCTCTAGCAGAGCTTGCTTGGACTTGGATGGAGAAGCCAAGATTCAAAACGATCTGAAGGCTCGTTGTAATGTTCCTGGAATTTCGACACCTATTGCTGTTAGGACAAGCACACAGCAAGTAGCAATTATCTTGCTAGCCAGCCCATACATTGTGCAGGACTAAATTGGCTAATGCATTTCAGCTGTTGCCAGGCTGCCGTTTGAGGCAGGCAGTGGCTCTGCAGGCACTGCCAGGGCACAAGAGGACCAACGACCTCAGCCCAGGCTAGCGGCAGGGAAGATGCAGTCTTAAAGAATTGCAACAGCGAGAAGGCTTCTGTATGCAGGTGGATTTTAATTTGACTCTCTCTGTCACCAGTGCAGCTACAGAGTCCCTGTAAGGCAGAATCAGGCCCGAAGCAACCCAGCAGAGGGCTGCTTATGTTCAGCTGTAATAGCATGCAGGTGGGAGCGAGAGCAGGTGTGCTTATTTTCTGGTCTCTCAACTGAGTTTCAGTGTGTGTCCCTCATCCTTTGCTGATTTTGTGGCTGGTACGTGTTTTGACATGCTGAAGTGTAGGGAGAGCTTGCCAGCAGCTGCCCAGGGCAGACAATCTCTGTGCCTGGAAGGCTGAGGCCACAGCACAGAGCCAACAACTGCCATTCCTTCTCTGCTCTGTACCTTGTGCCAGCTCATTGGTAAGTTCTGTAACTGCCTCCAGCAGTTCAATCTGAAGTGTTTATGTAATGCTCTTTATACATACTTGATAGCAATGGGATTAAAACCCCACAATACCTGTACTTGGTGGTACTGCTAAGGGAAATTTATCCTGGGGTTTCAGATTCTAGCTCTTCTAAGCTTACTGATGTGTTCTCTATGTGAGGTAAAGATGGTAAGTGTTGAGGGGTTTGCAAAACCAGAGGGGCTGTGCCAGGGGTGGGTCAGTGAGCCCTCGGTGCGTGTGGCTACGGACTGGTTTTAGTACTCTCCAGTGAGTGAAGAGCACACTGGAAAAGCAGCAGCTGCACGTGTTCTGTTGCTAAAAACACCACGTTTTAATTATTTTTCTGTTATGATAGAAGTTTGGTGTAGTTCAGTAAGATTTTTGTACTTCTTGAACCCTTGTTTGTCTGTCAGGGAAAGGAGAAGGCACCCGATTACCCTCTTTCCAGCGGTGCTTTCTAACACATCACTACTTTGTGGCAGCTTGGAAAGCAGAAAGAGGAAGAAAAGGGAGGATCCATTTCTCATGTTGGCTTTCAGAAATCTCTTCTAACGCCCCTGGGAATGGTGCCACATATCTTGAGCATCAGCACCTGAAGCAAATCTGAGGCCTTTGCTCGAGCCCAGTGGCCTCTGTTCTGCTGCTGGAGCTAGGGAAGGCTTGGACGCTGCCAGCCACAGCAGTGCTGCCTCCGGTGAAGAAATCCACGGGCACAGCTGCAGGCACACAAGCCCCTTCCTCAGGGCTCACACCTGAACCCTAGACGAAGTAGACGCATTTATAAAGTACATTTATCTTCTGGCAGCACAGCCGGGCTGTTGTTAGCAGCATCAGTGCGCTTGGGCTGAAGGGCACGCCGCTTCCCTGTGCCACCCCAGCTCGGACAAAAGCTGTCCTGTAAGGACCCACGTGCGGAAAGGAGAGTATAGGCACATCGCAAACTGGAGCGAAGAGATTGTGCTCCTGCCAGGTTTGTTGAAAATGAAACAGCGGTGTCAGTGCCCTGGTGTGCCGGTGAGGTGCTGTCCCGGACGCCTCAGGCTCCTCGCTCCCCTCGGACGAGTTCCAGCCGCTTCCAGCCTTCGGGAGCGGAGCTGCTATTGGCTGAGCCTGGGCGCGAAGGGGCAAGGGAAGAGGCCCCCCGGAGGCTGCCTCCTGAGGGGCTGCCTCGGCCTGGGGTCCCGCACGGCTCCGAGCGGCTCCTGCCTGCCGCACGGCTCTTGGGTTTGCTGCTGGCCCTGCCTTTTGGACGGTCCCCGCTGCGCCACCCTGCAGCTTAGCTGGGTCCGTTTTGAGAGAGCTGCCGGCAGCACCTGGCCCGGCTCCTCCAGCCGGTTCCCTGTTGCTACCTGGCTGTATCCTGAGGGATTGAAGCGGCTCTCCCTCATCGCTGCCGTAGGCGGAGGTTCCCACAGAGCTCTGCCTGGTGGTAAACACGTGTTTGAAATGCCAGACCTTGCCTTTGGAATCCGATTGGATGTTATTCACGGTTAGGACCGATGGAGCCGCAGAGAGAGTACCGGAATGAGCGCACTAGGAGCGTGGCTCTGCTCGGTGCCGTCAGTAGCCTTTGTGCCCTTGAGTCTCTCCTCGGGGAAAGAAGCTGTTCATCGCTCAGCCTTTCCCATTTCCTGACTGCCTGAATTTCCGAATTTGTCTATAGCACCTTTTGAAGATTTCTCCTAATCGAATCAAAACCTGTTAGTAAGTTAAAACTTGTGTATATAGTTGAAGGTGGGGGTTTGTGGGGATAAAATAACTCTACTTTTACAATTCCTGACTCGGCCACATTCCCCTGCCCTCTAGAGCAGATGTGATGGTCTGGGATACCTTGATCAGGACGTTTTCTGTGAAGGGGAACAGTAGAGAGCAGCTCCTGTTGTGTTGCTTTGGTGCACCCGAGGGCTGTGTCTGTGTTTCAGCGACTGCCTGGGACACAGTTCATGAGCTTTAACAGAGGTATTTTGACAATAGGTTCCCTGCAGCAGGAAAACCCACTTGAGAAGCTGGATAAGCCTTTTGGTGATTAACTGGGGTTCCCATCAGTTTCAGAGCTGGTTTTACACTGCCTTTGGTAACATCTGTGGGAGCTGTAGTGTGCAGCTGAGTGCCTAGTTGAAGTTAGCACTAGTTCTGCATGGATCTGCCTAAGGTTACAAGGACAGCTGTTTGTCACCTGAGCTGTAAGAGCAGAGCTGAAGGAAAGAGAATTTAGTTGGCAACCTGCTAAAATGTGGCTTCTTTAGCCAGCAGACAGTCAAATAGAGTTTCAGAAGGTAGCAACTCTCCCAACAGACTCAATTACCTAGTTAAAAATTACTTGTAAGGCAGCAGGCAACTTTGGCCTTGTGGTACTGAATGAAAAGGCTGGTTAAGCTGTTTTTTAGCATTCATTCAGTACCACACAGTGTTTGAACTTGTCTCTAGTTGCCTTTCTATGCAGCCAAATATCAAGGAGCTGTGTGGCAGATGAAGGTGATTACTGGAAGCCCCATGGCTTGATGTGCTTCAGGTGGGAAGTTCATCGTGATGAAGTCCCCAGGTGCTTGATGATTGAGTGATGTAACTAGATTGAGGTTTTGGGTTTTTTTTTTAAATCTTTCCACCTGTACCCCTTTTCCTTTTTTTCTTTCCTCTCACAGCTGTTTGGTTCAGCTGGATTTAAGTTACTTGGAATGATCTTTATGCAGGCTGTGGTATACCTCTAAGGACATGCCTTTTAGTTGCTCTTCATTCTTATCTCCAGGAATTTCTTCCTCAAAGAGATGCTGTAGTGATTTTTGTGGCAGGTCCTTGCTGTTGCAGCAGCAGAGGGCTTAGTCCTCACCAAGAACTGTCAGCGCTTTGCCATGAGGTAACGTGTCTGCATCTGCAGCACTTCTGATGCGGTGTCATGGCATAGCAAAGAGGCTTTGACGAGTGACAGCACTTCAGAGAGCAAGTTAAAAGCAATCTGCACTTGCTTCACTAAACTGGAGGCACACTTTTGCTTACAGAACCTGCTAACAAGGACCTGCAATGACTAATCTTCACTCAGAGGCTTCAGTCTTAGGGGCTGCACATAGCTTCTTGTCTGCAACACACCCAGAGAGCCCAGTAAACCCCTGCACGCTGCCAGCCTGGTGCTTAGAGATAGTTTCTCTGTGTCTTGTAGGGGAGTTCTGACTGTGTCAGAGGGACCTGAGAAGTGGGCCTCTGGCTGTATGAGGCAGTGCATGTGTGGTGTATGTTTTACTGAGTTGCTGTCTGCTGCATTACTCTTTGTTAGGAGGCTGCTGGACTGTGTTTAGGACTGGTCCTTGCTGAGCACAGCTTTGATCTCTGTCATCTCTTGGACTAGTGAGCCAGAGTGAAGACTGGGACTTTGGCTGACGGGTACCAGTGATCTACATCTACTGATTCTTCTCTTCCACATTAAGCTTTTGAAGCTCCCTCTAATAAATACTTCTTGCTGGGTCCCTTCCCAAGGTCTCTTCCAGTAAAGCTGAGGTGGCTCGGAAACCAGTTATAGTCAGGCTCTCTCTTACCCGTGTGGACAGGAGCAGAACCTACTGCCACATGGAAATAATCACACTTGTGCTGAATCAAAACAGGAGATATCTTTTCAGCTCTCTAGGGAAGCAGCTGCTAGAAGGTGCATCCAGAGCTGCATCTATTTTCACCACAGCTGGCTGTTGTCTCTCTATTCTTAGTGGCTGTGACAGTGCCCATGCCTGCCCAAGAGATGGTGGCACACACGTGGTGACTAGGGCACAATCGAGACAGCCTGCTCTTTATTGTCTCTGCCCTTGAGTTTTCTTCTTGCCTGCCTCCAGACAGCAACGTTTTCTCTCACCTCCTCATCCCTTCAACAAACTCTTTCATCTGATTATTTTTTAAAACTTTTTGGTGCTGTGGTCTCCTTCATCCTCTTTGTCTATTTGGGATAAGTGTTGAAGCATCCTCTGAAGTACTGTGACTATCAAAGACTGTCCTGCTCTTGCAGTTATACCCAGGCAACCTTTGTGTTGTGAGCTCCTGAAGTAGAGGAATTCCTTGTGGTTATTTAGCTGTCTGCTGTGAGCTGACGCTTACACCAGCATGCTGTATCCATGCTCCTAGCTGGAGTTGCAGGATGAGATGCCCTGCTTGGAACACAGAGTCTGACATTAGCATTCATTATTTGTGGTCACAGTCAGACAGATAGAGACTGACACTGAGAACTGCCTGAGGAGAGGAGCTGTGCCCCAGCCTGTGCTTCACTTGCTGCTTTGATACTGCTGCCATGAGGAGAGAGCAGCCACACCAGTGAGCAGTAGTTCCCTCCTTGCATTGCTTGGCAGGTGTTTGGCTGTCATCTCCCACTTTTTCCCTTTGGAGAGGAATTCCCATTAACAAGTCATATTTACTTAATTAAATCACACTTACCTGGTAGCCACATCACTGGGACTACCTCTCCAAACAAATGAAACCAGATTTATGGGGCTCTTTCCTCTTTTGCTACCCCTTCCTCACTTACTATGTACTTACTTCCTTTTTAAAATACTTGCATTTACACTTTCTCTATTTTTTGGCAGTGCCTGGGCCCCCCACACATGGATAAAGACAGGCAATAGGCAGCTCAGAAGGCGTTTTGAGATGCAACAATATTTGTTACATCTCTGCTAACATGGACTGAGACCTTTTGGTGCAAGGATTTCTCTCTTCTGGCTGCAGTGGAGGTCTCAGGCGCATGTTTTGCAGGAGCTAGAGGACATACATCACAATGGTGTTTTTGTTTTGTTTTTTTCGTGGATCTCTTGATATGTGAACTGCTGATCAAGACAATTTTAAATTGTTGCAAGAACTGTTAATGCTTCAGTATCTATGTCCGTGACCTTTCTGCTTGCAGGCAAAATATCTATTATCTGCTTGTAAAAAACCCAAACAATTACATAGCTGAGGTTTTTCTGAACAAATTGAATTCTACAGCTATAAAATTCTCCTTTAAGGACAGTCAGGAAATGGCCATCTAACCAGACTGGTTTTACATGGCTTGGAGCCACCAAACAGGTTCCATAGAAACCTCTCGTATAGAAGTGGCCAACTGAATTGTGGGGCCAGGAACCCTGCAAGCTCGCTTGTTCTGGGAACTCTCTGTCTCTGAGAGGTGACCACTGATGTAGGTAATTAGAAATGTTGTGTTGCTTGAGGATGCTGAAGGGAAGCAAGTTATTGAGCAGGTTTTACTGGAAACTGTTTATGTGTAATTATCTCCAGAACAATCTGAATCATTAAAATAAAACCCAGATATATAATTTAAAAGGAGAGAGAGATCAAAAGGGATCTGGAATTAGCATTCCTCATTATTTTAATGCCAGAACATGGTTCTGTGCTATTAATAGAAGTCAAATCTGCTGCAGAATTTCCTGACTGCATTTCTATGGCTGGAAGAATCATAATCATCCTAGAGCTGAATGTCCCTTCCATAACAGTAGCACCTGCTTTACCTTTGTTAGTTTGTTGCAGAAAAAGAAGGTCCTGTGAGGTCATCTTCAGCTCTCTCCAGAATCAGAATATTTTTCTTTGCTTTACTCATCATAGCCCAGGCAGACAAGCTCTGAAATATTTTGAAAATTTAATAGTCAGGGTTTGTTTTTTGTTTTCCTCTCTTAGAAGCATTTTACAGCAAAACATTTTATTTTTTACTTCATTTAATGGTATTTCCTTCTAATTGCATTTCTCTCCCTATTCACCGTGTCATTAAACTGCAGAGCATTTCAGCCTGGATTTTCCCCAAGCATTATGGGCGGTTCTGAGCCAGTCCTGTGAAGTTGCCTGTTATCCCTCATAGCAGGGTATAAAAATAATTGCCCAACCCCATTAAAAAAAACCCAAAACACCCCACAAAAAAACCCTCTGAACAACATCAACAAAGGCAAGTAGGTAATGCTTTAGTCCATGAGATACCTTTATCTGTAACAGCGCTCAGTAATGATAGAGACCTGTTTGCAGGCCAGAGTTGTGAGACTGATGATTTATTTCCATGTGCATGGAGGGGCCAGCAGCACACTCAGGGGTGTCGCCCTGGGGGTGCTCAAGTGGGAGCACCCACGGGTGCACATCTCCACCCCTGCTACAGGCAGCTGGTGCAGGTGAACCCTGGCTCGGGATGTGTCAGGCACCAGGGGCTCTGGCTGAGATGTCTGCTTGAGCAGCAGGGTTGGAGTGTGGGCGGCATCATGCACTGGCATGTCTGAGACCTAACTTCTCCAGGGCAGCATTGGGAAGAGCCTTCCCACAGACAGTCCTCAAAATCTTGAAAAGGTTAGGGAAACCAACCCTGGTTCATGTGAATGCTGTTGGGGTTGGTTTTGGCTGTCAATTAACAGCTCTGTTTTACCTGAAGCAGATGACTGTGGTGTGGTCTGGTACCAGGCCCACTGATGATGATGGAGAGGCTGTTCCTTATAGGGAACTTCGGTGATGATTCTTTTAGAAGCCTTCCCCAGCCCTGAATTAGTTAAGTCTCTTGATTTGCTTTTTAATTGCTGAGACAAATCTGATAGGCTGACTAACACCAAATCATCCAAAAGACACTGGAAAACTCTAGTGGGACTTTCCTGGGGAAGTGAGGGATCACAGAATGTCAGGGGTTGAAAGGAACCTCCAGAGATCAGTGAGTCAAATGCCTCTGCCAGAGCAGGATCACCCAGGGCAGGTCACCCAGGAATGCATCCAGTTGCATTTTGTTAGGCTCAGGAGAAGGAAACTCCACAAGCTCTGTGGGCAGCCTGCTCCAGTGCTCCATCATCCTCACAGTAAAGAAGTGTCTCCTCATGTTGAGCTGGAACTCCTGTGCTCCAGCAGCTCCGTGTCCCTCTTGAGCTGGGGAGCCCAAAGCTGGACACAGTATTGCAGGGAGACTTGCTGCATCTGGTTGACACCATTTCCTTGATGCACCACAGGATGCCATTTGCCCTCTTGGCCACAAAGTCACATTGGTGTCCCACGGAGAACTTGTGTCACTGAGACTCCATGGATGTCATCCTCTCTTAGCACACTGAACTGATCCTAGCAAACCAGCAAAACCTACCGTAGCAGAGGGATGTAAGCAGGTAAGCATAGCAGAGAACAGGCCATTTTACTGATTGCCCTGTGATTCTGTGGCAGAAATAGGGGGTCAGGTAAGGTAACAAAACCAGAACACACTCCCACTTGAATGAGGGGACCCATACATTGCAAGGACAGCTTCAGGGTCTTTCAGTCTAGCAATGCAACTAACTGAATTTCCTACAGGCAGATCAGCCAGTGAAGGAAAAATGTTCAGGAGAAGGATTTCAGGTTGTGTGCTTTAGAGTGTTGGTTTGGGTTTGTTGTGGTGATGTTTTCTCCTTCCTTCGTAAATGCTGAGGTTAATTCCCTCAGTGCAGGTGGGGAGGTGATGGAGAGGAGAAGGCTATCAGAGAGACTCTTTGTGAACCTTTGTGAAGCAATTGAACTGTTAGAGTTCTGCAGTTCTGCAATTCAACTAGATCCAGTAAAAGGCAGGCTGCCTTTTCCAGGTGCTTGGAGCAATCCAGTGAGGAACCACTAAGCAAGGCCAGAGTTGTTGGGCTCTAAACAATTCAGCAATATAATTATGTTTTAATATTTTAAGATGACAATACTGGGCTTATTGCTCTGCTGAAGGCAGGTCACAAAGATAAGTGCTTCTGGAGCACTTCACTCCTTCCAAGTGCTACTCTGTTAACAGCATCTGTGGTGCTGAAAGCAGATACCCAGGCCTCTTAATTTCTGTTTATTTCTGCAGAAGGCTGATCCTGACTGTGGGAAGGCTCCTGCACAGACTAGAAGAGGCTTCATGTGAGCTTTTTGCCCTCTCAGGATAATGATTTCCCAATAAGTTTTCAAAGATGTCAGAAGGAACATATCTTGTGGTCTAAATAGAGCATTGCGGGAAAAGGTCTTTCAGATGAGCACCTTATGGATGCAGCTCTCCAGTGGGAAAGTCAGTGGTAATACAGAAATATGGCCTTACCCTTTGCAAGCCCAAAATGCATGCAGTGCATTATCATCTGTGCCCTGCAGGACCTTTCTGAAATTTGCACTTATTTGTGATCCTGGGAAGTGGTTGATAGGTGGATACTGCTTTGCTTTTTTGTCTGTGGGTCACTTGGTCAGACTGCCTCCTTGAACAGTGGAGGGCAGAGGGAGTTGGCAGCTTCTTTTTGCATCATCCAAAATATGAATCAGGGAGAAGTCATTGCTATTCGTTTTTTCTGGAGTACAGGAAAAGATCATCTTGTGTAGTAGAAGCAGAGAAGATGAGCTAGCAGATGTGCTCTCTCCTGCTGTTAGATATCATTGCTGCTTTACAAGACAAGGAAGACACTTGGAGTGTCATCAGTACTTCCCCCCTCCACACCCAAGTTCTGAGTGCTCTCAGCTCTGGTTATCTGAAGTGCTTGCTTTGTCCTCAGTGAAGAGGAGAAGAGGATTCTTCACAAATGAAGGGGTTTGTGTAGGACATAAGCCCTACCTAATGTGCCATGGGTCTGTTTCAAGGAGTTAGCAAAGGTTTGCCCACTAAGCTGGCACTGCAGATCCTTCTTGCTGTCTGCCCTGTTGGAGAGCTCTCTTTGCATGCTTGAGTTGTGGAAGCCAAGGTGGACTTGTGGTGTCTTTACCATTTCCCAGGACATTCAGCTCTGACTTCAGTAACAACTGGGCTTTTGACATCAGATGGAAGAGTCTCCCTTTTGGGGGACATTGTGTCTTGAGACAGCCAGATGGTTGGGGGCACTGAAGTGCAACAGTGACTGAGGACATGGGGAAAGAGACTACTGCAGCCTGCTTCCTTACTCTCACCTTCGTAAAGGTTTGGGGTTTATTTCTGTAATATGTAATGTTTTTCCCTGCACTAGGAACTCAGCACTATCTGCTGCACACGTGCTAGAAAGGTGCTTCCCTTCCTGTTGGAAATGTACAAATTGCATCTATTTATTCATATCTCCCTTTCTTCTCATTAGCCTTCCTATTCCTGGTTTTCATGCTCTCTGCTCGTCTTCTAAGCCTTTTTTATATTCCTCCTTTCATTTTCCTTTCTGCTTTCTTTGTCTCTTGAAAAAACAAAACTGAAGGAAAGAAGCCCCTGAAAATAAGCTGCGTTTTGCAAAGCCTCACAGGGCATCTCAGCCCTTAGTCTGCTGTCTGTGTCTAGACAGCAAGCTCTTCAGAGGAGGGGCTCTTTTCCTGTGTTTGTACAAGTGCTTAGCAGACAGAGGCCCTGATAGAGCTGGGTTCCTTGGGGGCTATGTAATGCACAGCAATAATGAGCCATATGTTGGCTTAGCCAGGAAAATGCTGGAGCAGCAGGCAGGTTTTTTCCCTTAATGCACCAGGTATTGCTCAGACAATGCAGAGCATTTCCCCTTCTTTCTCACTAATAATGCACTTGGCTTCTAGAGGAAGTAGTCTTAGGAGTGGGGATGTGTTTAAACCATTGTGGACCTTACTGCTGGTCTGATTTTACTGTGAACATTTAGAAAGATGTTTCTGGTGTGTGCCTTCATGAGCTGTCTGTGCTCTGACCCCAGTGGGGCAGCAGTTGTGAAGTGGTGTTCGTGTGGGGCCAGCTGTGGCCTAATATGTGGTCCAAGTGTTGAAGTATATTGGCTTGGGCTCAGCATCCTGGCAAGCTACTTGCTTTATTGCTTTTTTAAATTGCCTTTCCTTTGATTCACAGGCAGAACAAGTTTGTGTCAGTCTGCAAAGCACGGCACAGGTGTGGCTCTAGTAGCTAAACAGTTATTTCATCTAGGGACTAGCCTTGAAGTTATCAGCCTGTTTGATAGAGGGATCTGATAGGTGTCAGCAGCATTGGTTAATTTTACAGTAAGGTGGAAACTCCAATTTGATTTTTTTCCTTTCTTTCAGTCTCCAGAGGGATGTTATCAACTAGTTTTGTTCCACTTTTGTCTGATCATCGATTTTGAACAAAGACTTATTTGCATAACAACCTTTAGAAATATTGGCACCAAGAGGAAGCATTTTGAAATCTTTTGAGAAGAAAAAAAAATCACAATTTCAATTTCATAAATGTTTTTCAAAGTATCCTGAATAAAAGCACAGGGGATAAAAAGCTATGTTTAAAAATATTAAAACGGATGCCAAGTTGCCACAGCAGTCAGCCAGAGGCTTTGTGGGACCCTTGGAGATGGAGCCTAGCTCTAGGTGAACCTGGTAGGGTGCTGATCAGTGCTGGTGTGATCAGCACAGTTGTCCTGTCCTGGTGCACATAAATCTGCTGGAGCTGTTGGAGGCTGCACCTCTCTGTTGTCAGAGCTCAATGCAGCAGGAATTGCTGGAAATGAGGGAAGGGAACTGAACATTTGGTGCTTGGTAAATCCTCCCACTTTGTGGTAATTCAGCCTGCAAGAGCAGCCGGGGAGCAGCTCTCCTCTTCCTAATTGTTCCACTGCCAAGAGGAGAGAGAGGACTACTTCCTTCTTAACATTGGGTCTGTCCTTTTACCAGTTGAACATTCCTGCATATTATCCCCTTGATTTCCTTCACCAAGCAACACATGGGGCTATTTTCAGGTGGTAGAAGGAACATGTAGAGCACCATGAGACCTGAGATGCTGGAGTGGATATTTATGAGTAAATTCAAACTGAGTATAAGCTGCATGGTCCCGTAAAGCACAGAGCTATTTGAATTGAGAGAAGTATTTTAGTGGATTTATTGTTGCCTTTGATATGCTTTTTATGTGTTCTTGTCAGAAACTGAATTAAAAAGGAAAGAAGAAAAAAGTGCTGTAGTTGAGTGTTAGCCTGTAAAAGCATAAAGATCTGGCAGAAGGAGACCTGTCATCATAACTTTCATCATGATACAAATCCTTACTTTGCCACATCTGCTCATTACATGAGGCAGGCAAGAATTTGGAGCAGCTGAGCTTTGAGAAATTGTGTTGTGGAAGGTAACAGCTGATTAAAAGGTCAGGTAGATAGTTAAAAAAAAATCCTATGACCTTTTCAGTTCATGAATTTCACAAGTAGGATGCTGCATATGTTTAGACACAGATCAGACAAAGAAATGAATTAGTGAGGTGTAAAAAGAGTGAAACGTGAGCTGTGCAGCAAATGCACTTCTTACAGTGATTGATAAAAGCTCCAAAGTATGCCGTGGCCACTTGGGGAACATGGTGGGCAAGACCCAGCATGGAGCAGTGAAGTTAATGGTGCTGAGGTGATTTGTTTCAGTTGATGATCTTGCCTATGGGCTCCAGTTCTGCAGCTGGGTCAATAAATGTGATTGCAGCTGTTACACTTTAGAGTAGCTATGGATTTTCAGTCAGAATGATCTTTGCTTCTGTCTTCACATTTATTCTCTTTCCATCTGAAATCTGGTCCTTCTGTGAGAGCTCTGCTTGGCTGCATCTCCTCTCTGCTGTAGGCTGCCTCTGAAGGCAGAACAGCAGCAGCTCCTGGTGGGTGGGTTGTCGGTCCTCAGGGATGCTGCTCCTGGGGCCTGCAGGGCAAGCAATTGTGACTCCTTCCTGCTGCTCCCTGCTGTTACTGCAGGCTTATACATTCTCTGCAACAATTCTGAGATTGGAAGAGTGAGAATTCTAGTTTTGTCTAATTTTCTCTCTTTTAAGCAGAAGAGGGTAAAAGGACTAACATAATCCAAAGATCCCAGAAGCAGGAGATTTTATTTTTTTTTTTACAGCAAGTCTCAAACATTGAGCTGTTGGGTAATTGCCATAATAAAGAGTGAGAAGCAAGGTGCTAGATATGTTTTCATCCGGTTAGATGAGTTCAGAAGCTTTGTGCCTTGTGCATAGACGAAAAAGGCTTTCTCCAAGGCAGTTTGCTAGTTGTATTCTAAAGGCTTTGACCTTTCTGAGTGACCTGGGTGAGTAGCTTCACAGCTGGGTGGTGTTAAGGCCACATACAGCCTTCTTGTAGCTCTTCTGTTTTAAATGGTGGCGTACATGGTACTGTTGAAGTTGCAATATCCTCTAATAGATAACATTTTATAATGTACAAAGATACTTCAGTATAAATATAGCTCACAGCATGAGACACTGAATAAAACATTTCTCTTCACTCATCAGGGAGGATCATGCATAACTGACTCTTGGATCTGCTTCATCATCCAGGTGTTAGAGAGTCACTCCTAACTGGTGAAAACATATGGCTTATACCCTCTTCCAACTGCACGTCATTTGAGGCAGCCTTGCCTGCAGTCCTGTGTTCCACATCTAGATTAACGTCTGCAAGTCAAGGTAACCAGGAGTTTACAGCAAGGGGGAGAAGGGAGTGGTACTCCTCCTCCTCTGCTAACGCTGGAAGATGTCTAACTCTTGGCTTTGCTACAGCCTGATGGGCCAAATCTCAGAAGAAACAATCATGGAGCAGGCAAATAGGCAGGTCAGTGAGTGATTATGGGCTGTGGAAGCAGTGGATTCTTTTAGACTGATCTTCAACTACTGAGCAATGCTGAGCTGGGAAAAACTTGCTGTGGATTCAGTGAGAAAATACCTGGTATGTCTCAGACCTATTGTCTGCTCTGAACCATAGACCATGACTTCTACCCACCAAGAGGTTTGAGCTGCTGTTGTCTAGGCTCAGTTTTGGTGGAGTAGGCAAATCTTAGCCTACACACAAGAGAACTCTACAGGAGTTTCCCACAGGTCACACATTGCTCGAGCAGGAATGGGATGCAGAGGTATTGTCACCAGTTCCTCAATAGCAGCTGCACAAGAGGCAACTGATTATCTGCATAGAGCATCATCTCGTATTTACAGTGGTCACTTGGGCAAATCAGTGGCAAATTAGGAGCTCTGTTTACTTGTTTTCATTCACTTTTTAGTGGCTGTGATTAAGCAAGGACTTTATATGCTCTTTTAGCTCAGAAGAGCAGTGTATGGCTTGTGTAGATTTCCCACTTGCTCTAATGCTGAACCTGCAGTACTCTCCTCTACTCCCCTGAAGACAGCCTCAGCATGTGGCCAGAGCCCCTGCTGTGTTGGTGGTTGGGCAGCTGTGCATACCTCCAACTGGGCAACCCGCAGAGACCTACAATAGGCATCATCACTGCAACCACTGGAGTGGTACCTTCATCTCACTTTTATGGCAGTCCTTCAGCACCCTCACTCCCTTCTTCCTTCCCTCAGAAGGTGAATGAGTAGCTCATTCTGGGTTTGAAGGTGGAGTTGAATGTGTTCAGTATTGCTCTGAGGTCTTGTGCAACACCACTGGCACTTTATCACTTTGCTCTGAACCCCATGGTAACCTTCCAGTGTAATCCCGAGCAAGGAAGAAAATTGGTAGTGCCTTAAGGCATGATTATGCTGTTGAAACTGGTTGTGTATTGGGGTGGGAGCAATGGTAGCAGTCTGTTTGGTTAGAAAAGTGATTGCAGCTTTATCCCACACTGCCACCCTGGCACAGGTCCCCTGTGAAGCAGTCTATTTCTTCTGGTAACTGTACCTTCGTCCTGTTTCTGAAACAAAGCTTCCTTTTAATTAGTCATGGATTGATGTGTGGGTACAGAGCCATGCATCCATCAAAGCTGCAAAGCTTGCTTGCAGTGCTATCCATCTACTGGCTGCGTGTTTGGAACGCGGCCAGTGGTTAAGGCTGGTTTGCCTGCCTAGCTTCTCCTACCTGTCTGCTTTGCATCTTGAATTACCTCTTCCCATCTACTACTCTGGTAGCAGAACAAGTGTGCATCCAAACTTTGCTCCTCTTCCCCAAATCGGAGACCTTCCTCCACTTTCTGGAAGGGAAGGACATTCAATGGCTTAAATGTGTTTGGTGAAGGAAGGTTTGATCGATTGGCCAAGGCAAGCAGGCAGGATTCAGTTCTACTCTAAAGGATGGTGGCTTGTACACAACAACATTCTGGACCTTCAGCTGAAGTGAGGGAAGTTCCTGCTTGTTCACTGGGCAGATTATTTGCTCCGCTTTGCATGCTATTTATACGTCTAAATTTTAGTGCTTGTGATCTCTTTGCATTTCCACTCCAGCTCATTTGCAAGCTGGCGCAGGATGTTGCACTCTAAGTTTGGAAGCCATCTGATTTTGGTACAAGTGGATTGATTGTAATTCCAAGATGAGAGCATGGCTGCTGATTCTGTTGGGTCGCTTAGAGCAGATTCTTGCCAGTGAAAGGACTGTGTCTGTTCCACCACAGTGAATTCCACACCTTTTCATGTCTAAACCTGTAACTTTTAAAAATTATGCTTCTGAATTCTTTTGAGGACACTGATTGCCTGTGCTGGAGTGCACCAACCAGTGCAGGGTTTCTTGGCAGAGTGTATAGACTCCACATGTCTGAAAGAGTTTGTGGGCTGCAAGGAACAATGAGGCAGATCCTGGTCTTAGGAAAGAAGCATTGTATATGATTGCAGCCAAGAGCTGAGTTTTGGAGCCAATTTAGCTGGGCACCTTAAAAAAAAATCTAATTATTATTAAGAATAAATGGTATTATTAATTGCAGTCAATTTTCTATAAAAGGAACAGCTAACACTTAATTGCATGTAAATTTGTAATCCAAAAATGTATCTTGATTAGAGAAAGAAATAGATCAGGTTGATTCTTTTCTTTGCTAATGAGTGAAATTTATACTGAAAAATGTCATTATCCTGTGGAGCTGTCATTGGCTTCTTCCTCTAGTTGGTTCTCAGTCTTCAAGTAGATATTCAAACACCCCACTGTCATTTAAGCTTTATATGTTTTTCCTTCTCAGACAATAATTCCCTGCACCGAAAGTTGAAAGCTTTCCAGCTTTATGCTGTCTCTATTCTGTGGAGGTGCAGGTAGGAAGCAACTATGTAAATTGGAATGTACACTTCATCATGGAATAATTTGCAATCAAGGGGAAATGAAACTATTTCAGGTTTGGCTTTCTTTTTTTTTTTTTTAATATTTCTAATGTAGTTTGATTTTTACAACTAATTAAAACCTTTACTAAAAAAAATCCAAGTATTAGTCCAGGAGACGGTAAAGAAGAAAGGACACTTCCCAAAACACTGCTAGGGAATAAGAGATGCTGAACAGAAATATTTTCTGAAAGATTGAATCCTGGTGTGTTGTGTGAAGTCTAATTTTAGACCACATTATGCTGCAATATGGTATCAGATTCAAAGAGCAGCAGGTGTCAGAGAATCTGCTAGCTGACACTTCATGTTACAGCAGAAAAACCTTTATTAAATTCATTTTCTAAGCTGCAAATAGGACTCTGACATGGTGTGAAATTCAACTAAACTGAACTTCTTCAGCTCCTGCTCCAGCATGTCATGGATTTGTGTAGTTGCCCACTGTGCCCTCGCTAGCCCAAGCCTGGAAACATTAGCCTGAGTGAGTAGGAGAGCTCCCTGCTTTCAAGCTCCGTGTGCTTCTCACTGGCAACCTAAGGAATCCTCATGGGGTGTTGAAATGAGACAAAGCCCAATTCTGAACTGAGGGAGAACAGGAAAATCTATTCCATGCCTTCCCCAGAGGAGATGGCTCTAATTCACTGACAAGTATTTTGTGATGGGGCTGGGCTTACCTGTGTGAAATGGCTATTTTGACTTTGAATGTTTGAAATATGGCTACACTCTACATTTCTGTGTGGGAGGTGAAAGCTTAAAAGGTTTTTCAGGATGATGATATAAATTGTGTAGACACCACAATAATGGCAAGGCTCTTTCAATGCATGCTCTCTTTATCTTGTGAACACTCAAAGCTACCCTGGCATGGGGATGTGCTCTGCTCCAGCTCCTCCAGAACAGGGCTTGTGCTGCCACCTCTCCTGAAACAAATGGGAGATGTGCACCTTGGGCTTGTGTTTTGCTTTCCTGGGCCTTTGGACCTCTCTTGTGTGTCTGTGGCACTTGCCCTCCACTTCTCTCCTGCCTGAGCAGGCTGTAAAGCATTGGCTTAGTGGTACAAAGGCTAGCAAAATCATCAGAGATGGACAGCTAAGGAGAAAATCAGTGTGACAAGTTTTGGGTGTGTAGTGTTCTGATTTTACCTGTAGTTGCTGTATAAGGTGAATTGAGTAGCCATACAACAGACAGTGGTGTGAGAGGAGCTGCCATTCACTTTAGACTGCTCTCACTGGGTTTAAACATCACTTGAAAGCATTGGGAAGCAGCAGAGAAGATCAAAAAGGAATTGTCAAGAATCTGAGAAGCCTGTAGAATAAATTTAGAGTGCTCCCCTTGAACAAAACAGTGTCAGCTAAAGACAGTGTTTTATACAGATCATCTGTGAGTTGCTGGCAATCCTGGGGAGTTACAGAACACAAATACAAAGGAAATATTCAGGCTGTTAGGAAGAAGGTCAAGAAAGGGCTGTAGGTCTGTAACTTTTTTTTTTTTTTCTGTTGTTGTTTTAGAGGGGGGAAAGGCAGGGGGTTTAGGATTCTTCTCTGCATCTTCTTTGGATACAATTCCACATCTGCTATAATTCTATAAACCACACAGGAATGCTTTCTAGAGGTGTTCATAATCGATGCATTTTCTGTTCACATCTTGGGGCTGTGTTGGGAGTCTGAACTGCCTTTAGCCAGCCAGGCTGCTTTGCTTGGAAAGGTCATTGACAAAAGAAAGAGGATAAACACAAATATCCTGGGGAGAATTGGAAGACAAAGAGCTTGCCCCTTCACAGCCCGGCTGCATGGCTGCTCCTGTGAGTGGCGGGCAGCAGATTTTTTTGGCAACGCAAGGTACTGCTTTTTGCTGCCTTGTTCAAATTCTCACCCAAGGGCCTGACAATGCAAGTTGTATGCCCACTGACCTTGGTTGCCAAACCAACAAAACCTCCACGATTTTGGTCCTATTTTCAAACATAGTAGTTGGATCTGGTGTCAGAATGCTTGGCATAATACATATGAAGTGCAGCTGAGCAGGGCTGGAAGACCAGCTCGTGGACAGGCAGGTGCACTGGGACACCTGAAAGCTGCCTTTGGCTTTGTAAGAAGTACAGGAATGTGAGTGGAGAAATGTGGAGCCTGAAGAGTTTGGAGTTGATCTGAAATGTAAAAAAGAGGGCAAAAGAGCATTGGCAGTTTCTGGGCAAACATAAATAAGCTTGTAACAGTCAGTGCAAACCGTTCCTTCAGAGAGACTTTGGAGCTGGATCAAGTGTTCTGAACTGTGTTCCGTGTTGAATTTCTTTCTTTAAATGAACCTGAGATTCTAACTAAATCCTAAACTGAGGCTTTACATATGAAGTTAACAACAGTGTTGGTATATTCTGAGCAAACACTTCAGAATATTTTGAGGGATCTCCACTGGGCTTATGTTGCACAAAAAGGATTGGGGTGAGTGTAAGAAACAGTCGACAAAAAGGTCAAGCACCTGCACTGCAGTACCTCTTAATGTGCATTGTTAGAAAGGATCTGTGCAGGACTAGGAGCTGTAGGGGAATGTTATTCTAATGGGTAAAACTGCTTGTTCT
This sequence comes from Psilopogon haemacephalus, assembly GCA_013396835.1. Lineage (NCBI taxonomy): Eukaryota > Metazoa > Chordata > Aves > Piciformes > Megalaimidae > Psilopogon > Psilopogon haemacephalus. The sequence goes on from VWZI01002172.1 coordinate 124,027, forward strand.
GGGGATAAGAATTTTTATTCTGTTAATTGTTTCTTACAAGGACCCAAGACTCCAGACTGGGCATTTCATCAGTGTTTTGGAGAAGGTGGCAGGAGGCCTCTAATTCAATGCCTGGCCCTGCTGGTTTTGCACAGAAACCATCAATATCATCATCATCAGACCATATAACGTACAGGGAATCTGTGACTTCATCTCAAGCATGACCTGCAAAGGAAACTTTAAAACTGGCTCATACCACTCATTTGTGTTGTTTTTTTTTTTGTTTTTTTTTTTTTTTTTTTTTGTTTTTAAAAGG
>VWZI01002174.1:18349-28927 GCA_013396835.1 Psilopogon haemacephalus
CTCGGGACTGCTTCATTGATAACCAAGAGGGCAGTAAGAAGGAAAAGCAAGAAGTGAAAACAGCTCTGCCTCTTCCTCCTCACAGCAAGCCCCCACTGAGCCTTCCTTCCTCATTTTCAGATGCCAGGGGTGGGAGGGGAGCACAGACTGGGGAGTGTGGGGGCTGTGAATGAGAGCACCCCGAGCCGAGCATCCACCCCCAGTGCAGGGCAGGCTGGCAGGGGCCAGCTGGGTGCAGGCAGGGAGGAACCCAGTGGCGTTTGCACTGCACCAACATCTGCCCTGACAGCACCAAACTGCCACCCCCCAAGGGACCTCACAAAGCCACCCCCATGGGTGCCTGCAGCTCAAGGATGGGCTCTGCTGCCATCCCACCGTGTAGGAAAAGGGGGGTGATGGAGCAGGGGTTACCTGGGTGTGGGATAGCAGGGATGGGGCAGGGAGCTGTGGGTCACAGCTCCTTCATGCTCCATGCTGGGGCCAGCCCAGCTCTGTGTTTCCTCCTTTCCAGCAGCCTGCCCTTCAGGCAGCAGCAGCCACACAGGGTGCAGGGCACAGGGCTGGGGGAAGGAAGTTGCAAAAAGCCTCCAAACCTGCTTGGTTTTTCTTGCTGCAAGACAGGAGTCAGTGACTGAGCCGAGAAAAAGAGTGGCACAAGGAGGTGCAGCCAGCAGTGCCAGGCTGTGCAGTGCCCAGGCTGGGTCTGACCCATCATAGAATCCTAGAATCAGTCAGGGTTGGAAGGGACCACAAGGATCAGCCAGTTCCATCCCCCCTGCCATGCCCAGGGACACCCTACCCTAGAGCAGGCTGCCCACAGCCTCTGCCAGCCTGGCCAAAAACATCTCCAGGGATCTGGCCCCAAACACCTCCCTGCAGGGGCAACCCATTCCAGCCTCTCACCACTCTCAAGCTCAGGAACTTCCTCCATACCTCCAGCCTCAATCTCCTCACCTCCAGCTTTGCTCCATTCCCCCCAGTCCTGGCACTCCCTCAGAGTCTCAAAAGTCCCTCCCCAGCTTTTCTGTAGCCCCCTTCAGATCCTGCAAGGCCACAAGAAGGTCACCTGGGAGCCTCCTCTTCTGCAGCCTGCACAGCCCCAACTTTTTCAGGCTGTGCTCACAGCAGAGCTGCTGCAGCCCTCTCAGCATCCTCGGGGCCCTTCTCTGCACACCTCCAGCATCTCCACATCCCTCTTGTCCCAGGGGCTCCAGCACTGGATGCACTACTCCAGGTGGGCTCTCAGCAGAGCACAGCAGAGGGGCACAATCACCTCCCTGGCCCTGCTGCCCACACTGCTCCTGCTGCAGCCCAGCCTCTGCTTGCCTTTCTGCCCTGCAAGTGCACACTGCTGCCTCATCTTCAGCTTCTCCTCCACCAGCACCCCCAAGTACCTCTCTGCAGGGTGCACATCCCCTTGGGAGCTGTTGGCAAAGTGGCTGCGGTGCTGCCTGCAGTGGCATCCCTGCCTGTGAGCACTCAAGAGGGGCAAAAGCCATCTATTGTCACTCCAGGGGATGTGGCACAGAGTTATCCCTCACCCTCCATGTGCCCAGAGCAGATGGAGAGTAAGCACCAGCATGACCAAGGCCAGACCTGGCCCTGCACACTGCTGGGCAGCTCGTGGGGTCCCCTCCAGCACCCACAGCTGGTCCCCACAGAATCACAGAATCAGCCAGGTTGGAAGAGACCTCCAAGCTCATCCAGTCCAACCTAGCACCCAGCCCTAGCCAATCCACTAGACTGTGGCACCAAGTGCCCCATCCAGGCTTTTCCTGAACACCCCCAGGGACAACGACTCCACTGCCAACAGGCATCAGCCAGGATGGCAACAGCAAAGCCAGAAGATGACAATGACTACTACCTGATCCACTGTGCTGGGGACCCCTCCACACCCCCATCATGCAAAGCTGCTTCACACCATGTCCCCTTTGCACCCATGCCAGGTGTGCCAATGCCCCCTGAGGGCACTGTGGCACCTTCCAGAGCAGATTGAGCTCTCTGTGACCAGGTCAGCGAGCGGCTGCTGTGCCACCCTGCCAGCAATGCAGCCTGGCACCCATCTGCTCCCGTGCAGCTCTCACCCTGACTTGGCAAGGCCACCACGGGGGTGATTTATGCCAATGCCAGCACACTCATGGTGTCAGGGCTTGGGTAAGACTGGCACTCAGCAGGAAGAAGGTCAGGCTCCTTCACCTTCATCTGCACAGCGTCGTGGCTGGCACCGCCCCCCCCCAGGGTGCATCCTGGGCTATGAGGAAGGGATCCCTAACCACCAGGGTGACCTCCATCCCAGGAGACCTCATTCTAATGCCAAATTGGGTCATGCCTGGGGCTGGACCAGAGGTTCCAGAGGTCCCATCCAGCCTACATCCCTCTGGGATAAGGATGGGGTAAAGGGAAAGGTAGGGATGGTCCAATTTCCAACCCTGGGGAGCAAAGGTGCCCTCCCCATTGTCCACCCAGCAGGCAGGGGATGGGTTGGGCAGGAGATGACCAGAGTCACCCCAAGCCTGTCTGAGGGCACCTTCCCTGTGCTGCCAGCATGCAGCCCACCCAGCAGGCAAGAGATGGGATGGGCAGGAGATGGGTCAGGCATGTGGATGACCAGAGCCACTCCAAGCCTGTCTGGGGGCACCTTCCCTGTGCTGCCAACACAGCCCACCCAGCAGGCAAGAGATGGGTTGGGCAGGGGATGGGTTGGGCAGGAGATGGGTCAGGCATGTGGATGACCAGAGCCACTCCAAGCCTGTCTGGGGGCACCTTCCCTGTGCTGCCAACACAGCCCACCCAGCAGGCAAGAGATGGGTTGGGCAGGGGATGGGTTGGGCAGGAGATGGGTCAGGCATGTGGATGACCAGAGCCACTCCAAGCCTGTCTGGGGGCACCTTCCCTGTGCTGCCAGCATGCAGCCCTGAAAGGGAGAAGGAGAAGGTGGAGGGAGTTGGCAGCTAACAGGCAGGGTCAGTTGACAGCGCCAGCGAGAGCCTGAGTCACCAGCACCGTTTTTAGCCCTGGCATCTCAGCAACGTGGCCCACGGCGTTGTTAACAGGCACTTGGGGCACAGGCCAAATGTTTTCCCTTCCATGCATTAAATGCCACCCCTGGAAGCAGCCCAGGTATCTGCCACAGGGCAAAAGTCAATGCAAGGCAGCAGGACCCTGGCTAAAATAGTGCCCCCCCCCCACCTCCAAGTGCCCAGGTAAGCTAGACCCAGCAGGGAGGTGTCAGGCAGCTGGTGGAGGGAAGGGCAGAGAGTCACTGGGTACCAGTGCCCCTTGTTAAGAGTGTCACACATGGGGTCCATCCTAAAGCTCCCTGGGTTCTGCTGCTGCCAAGGCACAGCCACGGAGCCCACCTGTGCGTGGCAGCAGTTAGAGGGCTGACGGCACACAGGATTGCTCCCTTCACCCCAAAAAGCTTCTCCCTCACCCCAAAAAGCCCACCATGCATGCCATCACCCCAGCTCCTTCACCCTAAAACGCCTCTTCTCTCTTCTGCACCCCAAAAGCCTCTCCTTCCTCCATCCCAACAAGCCCATCTGACCGGCATGGCACAGCACACACATCATCGCCCTGGCTCCATCACCCCAAAAAGCTTCTACTTCATCCCAAAAAAGCTTCTACTTCACCCCAAAATGCCCAACTGAAGGATGGCACAAACACCATCATCCCCCCCAAAAAAAACCCTGCCTCTCCTTCACCCCAAAAATGCCCTTGCACTCAGCAAGGCACAGCCCGGGGAGGGCACACACACACACGAGGGTGTGCTGAGCACATCTGCAGCCCTCAAAGCAGGGCAGGGGAAGGTGAAGGTACCAAGCTGGGGTCAGATGCTGCCTGTGTGGCTGCTAAACCCCTTCCTGCCGGGCGGTTGGCACGGTGCAAGGAGCCCTGATTGAAACATCACTGTCCAAATGCCCACCCGGGGAATTCACAGCCCAGCCCGAGCCGACAAGCTGCTGCCTTTCCCTTCCCTTCTCTCCTCTCCCCTCTGGCCCCCACCCCACGGCAGCAATTAAAAATAAAAGTGTTAACGGGCAGAAGAACGTCGCTGGGAGGAGGAGGAGGAGGAGGAGGATGAGCCAAGGGGCAGCAGCTTGGCACCACCCAGGGCTGGGTGATGAATCAGCTCCGTATCGCAGCTACCCTTCAGCAGGGGTGACCTTGGAGGGGCCTCGGTGGGGAAGGGCAAGCTCAGGGGACAGCCTGGAGTGAGGACCCCCCCACCCAACCCATATACACACACACAAGCCAAAGAGCAAATCCTGACCTGCTCTGGGCACCTTGGGTGTAGGTTTCTTTAAATAACTGCATAAATGAGCAATGAGGGCAAGTGGTTAAGGCAGGACCCTCCCTGGCCTCCAGCTTGGTTCCAGCAGGGTGGATGTAAGCCAGAGTGGTGCTGAGTCCCTCCAGAGTAAGAAGGGTGTGGAGCTGTTGGAGAGGGGCAAGAGGAGGCCACCAAAATGATCAGAAGGATGGAGACAGGCTGGGAGAGTTGGGGCTGTGCAGCCTGGAGAAGAGAAGGCTCTAAGGAGACCTCAGAGCAGCCTTCCAGTGCCTGAAAGGGGCTCCAGGAGAGCTGGGAAGGGACTCTGGACAAGAGGTGGGAGGGACAGAATGGGAGAGAATGGACTGAAGCTGGAAGAGGGGAGATTGAGACTGGAGATGAGGAAGAAATTGTGGAGATTGAGGGTGGGGAGAGACTGGCACAGGCTGGCCAGGGAGGCTGTGGCTGCCCCCACCTTGGAGGGGGCAGGTTGGATGAGTCCTTGAGCAACCTGTGCTGGTGGGAGGTGTCCCTGCTTGCTGCAGGGGCATTGGAACTGGATGATCTTGAAGGTCCCTTCCAACCCAGACCATTCTATGACTCTATGATTCACACGATTATCACAGAATCACAGAATGTCAGGGGCTGGAAGGGACCTCCAAAGCTCATCTGGTCCAGCCCTCCCTGCCAGAGCAGGATCACCCAGAGCAGATCACACAGGAATGCATCCAGACAGTGCTTGATTCAGACCTACCTCATGCCCCTCAACCCTAGAAACCACCCTGAGAAGCGAGGGCAATCAACAAAACCACCCCTGGAGCTCCATGCACCCCGGGTTCACGGTTCATAGAATCATAGAATGGGTTAGGTTGGAAGAGACCTCAAAGCTCAGCCAGTTCCAACCCCCCCTGTGCCATAGGCAGGGACACCTCCCACTAGATCAGGAGGCTCAAGACCTCTGGCCACCAGGAGAAGGCTCAAGGTGACGGCAGCCACCCCATGTCATCCCCCCCACTCCACCCTGGTGGCACTCCCAGTGTCAGTGCCACCCCCCCCCAAACCCCAGCCCTCCTCCCTCCCTCCTGCCATGCCTGCTATTGCTGCTGCTGCTGGCAGCAGGGCACATTTATAAATAATGCCAGGTCCAGCCCCCAGCACCCAGCCAGGAGCTGCTGGGGAGGTAGGTCTCATGTAACCCTACCGCCGCCGGCAGCACCCAGTGCCAGGGCAACCCACAGCTGTCCCCTGGTCCCACGAATAAACAAGTTGGGGACAGCCTGTGACATGCCCTCCCCGACAGCCCCAGGGCTCTCCCCGCTGCCATCCCAGCCCTGGCAGCAGCACCTCTAATGCCCAAGGGAGCACCCAGCCGTCGCTGCTTACCCACAGAGGAGAGCTTTCTCCTCTCCCCTCCTTTTCACCCCCCGGGGCTCAGCCTGCCTCTGCCCTGCTCCGTGAAGGTCAAACTGGGCTCCGGGAAGCTCCTGCTGCCAAGCCAGCCCCTGCCCTGGCACCCTGCCCTGCGCCTGGGTCGGGGCTTCACTGAGCTCTGCTGCCGCCTCCCCAGCACAAGCTCCACCAGTTTGACCAGTTTGTAATGACAGGACGAGGGGGAATGGGTTCAAATTGGTGGAGGGGAGATTTGAACAGGATGTTAGGAAGAAATTCTTCACAGTGAGGGTGGTGAGGCACTGGAACAGGTTGCCCAGGGAGGTTGTGGCTGCTCCCTCCCTGGAGGTGTTCAAGGCCAGGCTGGATGAGGTCTTGAGCGACCTGATCTAGTGGGAGGTGTCCCTGCCTATGGCACAGGGGGGTTGGAACTGGCTGAGCTTTGAGGTCTCTTCCAACCTAAACCATTCTATGATTCTATGATTCTATGACCACGAGGAATAGGATAGGATAGGATAGGATAGGATAGGACAGGACAGGACAGGACAGGACAGGACAGGACAGGACAGAATAAAATGGAATAGAATAGAATGGAATGGAATGGAATGGAATAGAATTAGAATAGAATAGAATGGAATGGAATGGAATGGAATGGAATGGAATGGAATGGAATGGAATGGAATGGAATGGAATGGAATGGAATGGAATGGAATGGAACGGAACGGAACGGAACGGAACGGAACAGTATAGAACAGAACAGGATAGAAAAGAACAGAATCAGCCAGGTTGAAAGAGAGCTCCAAGCTCATCCAGTCCAACCTAGCACCCAGCCATAGCCAATAGCACCCAGTGCCCATCCAGGCTTTGCTTAACACCTCCAAGGATGAGGACTCCACCACCTCCCCTGCAGCCCATTCCAATGCCAATCTCTCTCTCTGCACAACTTCCTCCTAACATCCAGTCCAAACCTGCCCTGGCACAGCTTGAGCCTCTGTCCCCTCCTTCTGTCCCTGGCTGCCTGGCAACAGAGCCCAACCCCAGTTGGCCACAACCTCCCTTCAGGGAGCTGCAGAGAGCAATGAGCTCTGCCCTGAGCCTCCTCTTCTGCAGGCTGCACACCCCCAGCTCCCTCAGCCTCTCCTCCCAGGGCTGTGCTCCAGGCCCATCCCCAGCCTTGCTCCCCTTCTCTGGACACCTTCCAGAGGTTTCTTCCCACCACACTGGGCTTGCTCCAGGAGGGATCTTCACCTGCCCCAAGCCTGGAGCAGACCCTGAAGGGCAGCAGCAGGGCTGGGGCTGAGCGTGGCACCCACCTCTGCTGCAGGTATGGTAGGAGCTGCAGCCAGCACTCAGCCTGCTGGCACCCAACCTCCCTTCCTCCTGTGGGAGGAAGCAGGAAAAGGCTTCCTCCTGTGCAAGCTGGAAGCAGGAAAAAGGCTCCCTGCATGCCAGATGGCTGCAGACCCCACTCCGACCCCCTCCTCATTTCCTCCTAAAAATTCCCCACTCCAAGCAGCTCCCTACAAACCCCACCTGTAAAACAGCCTGGCTGAAAGCCAAAGCTGCTGCCCTCACTTGCTCCCAAAACTCCCCTGCCCATCCCAGAGCTCACTGCAGCCACTGCCACCAAGCTGCCCCAGCCTGCACCCCGCACCAAGGACTGCAGCACTGCCTGATGAGGAGACACTAAGGGACCTGGGGATGCTCAGACTGGAGAAGAGAAGACTGAGAGGGGATTGAATCAATGTTTGTAGATATCTGAGGGTTGGGGGTCAAGATGGGGGGGAACAGGCTGTGCTCACTTGCTCCTTGTGACAGGACAAGGAGCAATGGATTTAAGTTATCCAGAGGGACCTGGACAGGCTGCAGAGCTGTGCCCAGGTCAACCTCATGAAATTCAACAAGGCCAAGTGTAAGGTCCTGCACCTGGGTGGGTGCAATCCCAAGCACAACTCCAGGCTGGGTGGGGAATGGCTGAGAGCAGTCCTGAGGAACAGGACCTGGGGGTCTGGGCTGGTGCAAAGCCCAAGATGAGGCTGCAGTGTGAGTGCAGCCCAGACAGCAACTGTGTGCTGGGCTGCAGCAAGAGCAGCTGTGGGCAGCAGGGCAAGGGAGGGGATTGTGCCCCTTGGCTCTGCTCTCCTCACACCCCACCTGCAGCACTGTCTGCAGCTCTGCAGCCCCCAGCACAAGCAGCACATGCAAGTGGTGGAGCCAGCGCAGAGGAGGCCACCAAGATGCAGCTGAGAGGGCTGCAGCAGCTCTGCTCTGAGGACAGGCTGAGAGAGTTGGGGCTCTGCAACCTGGAGAAGAGAAGGCTGCCAGGAGAGCTTGGAGTGGCCTCGCAGGATCTGATGAGGGCCTAGAGGAGGGATGGGGAGGGACTATGGATGAGGTCTTGTAATGACAGGAGAAGGAGGAATGGGGTTAAGCTGGCAGAGGGGAGATTCAAATGGGATATTAGGAGGAAGTTCTTTACAGTGAGGGTGATGAGACACTGGCACAGGTTGCCCAGGGAGGTTGTGGCTGCTCCCTCCCTGGAGGTGTTCAAGGCCAGGCTGGATGAGGTCTTAAGTGACCTGCTCTAGTGGGAGGTGTCCCTGCCTGTGGCACAGGGGGGGTGGAAATGGCTGAGCTTTGAGGGCCCGTCCAACCGAATCCATTCTAAGATTCTGTGATTCATTCTATGTTGCTATGACCATCCCCAGCCCCTCTGCTGGCTTCCAACGTAGCAAGGGGAAGGGAGGTTCTGAAGGTGCCCAGGTCAAGGTGCCCCTTTGGCTCTGTCAATTCTGGCAGCCGGCACTAGCGCAGCAGCTGCACAAACTCCAGCCCAGGTTTGGCCACACACTGGAAGGAGAATTCCACAACCAAAGCAGGGTGCCCAGGTAGGGCAGAGAGGGTTGAGCAGGGACAGGGTAAGGAGAACCCTTCATCTTCACAGCTGTTGAGCCAAGAAATCATAGAATGATAGAATCAGTCAGGGTTGAATGGGACCACAAGGACCAGCCAGTTCCAACCCCCCTGCCATGCCCAGGGACACCCTACCCTAGAGCAGGCTGCCCACAGCCTCTGCCAGCCTGGCCCCAAACACCTCCAGGGATCTGGCCCCAAACCCCTCCCTGCAGGGGCAACCCATTCCAGCCTCTCACCACTCTCATGCTCAGCAACTTCCTCCCCACCTCCAGCTTTGCTCCATTCCCTCCAGTCCTGGCACTCCCTGATATCCTAAAATGTCCCTTCCCAGCTTTTCTGATCCCCCTTCAGATCCTGCAAGGCCACAAGAATGTCCCCTGGGAGCCTCCTCTTCTCCAGCCTGCACAGCCCCAACTCTTTCAGGCTGTGCTCACAGCAGAGCTGCTGCAGCCCTCTCAGCATCCTTGGGGCCCTTCTCTGCACACCTCCAGCATCTCCACATCCCTCTTGTCCCAGGGGCTCCAGCACTGGATGCACTACTCCAGGTGAGGTCCTGCAAGTTTGGTTCCCAAGGTGCAGGTATGGGAAGGAAACAAAGAGATGTATCCGGCGGGGAAGGATCCTGCTGGGGCGTTTCAGGTTTATCCGGACTGAGAGCTGCACTGATTTAACTAAAGGAGGGGATCTGAGCAGACAGCAGGGTGTGGAGAGCTTGCCTGGAGTGACTGCACTTGTAGGAAGGGTGACACAAGCCTGGGAGCCATTCTTAAAAGAGTCTTTCAGGGGGCTGCTTGAGGCCAGATCCCTGGAGGTGTTTTTGGCCAGGCTGGCAGAGGCTGTGGGCAGCCTGCTCTAGGGTAGGGTGTCCCTGGGCATGGCAGGGGGGTTGGAATTGGCTGATCCTTGTGGTCCCTTCCAACCCTGACTGATTCTATGATCTTAGGTGAAGGAGGCACAACCCCCCCTGCAGAGCCTGGAGGGACCACAGGGTGGGAATTGTCACTGAACAGCCACAAATGCTCCCCAGGGGACCTCATCCAGGTGAACCCCCCCCACTTCCCCAAGCCTCCTCTGCCAATCCCACTGGGCTGTACCCCACTACCCTGCTCTCAGCACTCACCTCCCCAAAATGCCTCCCCAAACCACACACTGTGCCTCCAAGCCATTGCCCATCTCCCATTCCCAGAGTGGGGCTGCTGAGCTCCATCCTATAGACCAACAGCAAAAGACAAGCCCTGGCAGGCAGCACCCAGCCCCATGCCACCCTCCCAGGCTGGCTGTCTGCCCATGCCATGCCAAGCTGTCTCTGGTCCTGCCAGGCTGGCACGGCGCAGCTCTCACCATGCTCTTCCTCTGCCCACAGGGCACTCCTGTGGTCTCTCTGCTCTTTCTTTTCCTTTGGCAGCTCAGTAGTTGTACCTCTGCCCTGCTGCCTGTGTGTGTTCAGCAGAAAGTGAGGGGGAAGGTGTGGGGAGAATGGATGGATTCTTCAAAAGCACTGCTAGCAGCAGCAGGACAGGTGGACCTGGACCTGGACAGCAGGACCAGGGCTGAAATATGGCTGCTGGGCTCCTGCTCACAACTCCCAGTTTCCTTATAGAATCACAAAATCATTCAGGCTTGGAAGGGACCACAAGGATCAGCCAGTTCCAACCCCTCTGCCATGCCCAGGGACACCCTACCCTAGAGCAGGCTGCCCACAGCCTCTGCCAGCCTGGCCAAAAACACCTCCAGGGATCTGGCCCCAAACACCTCCCTGCAGGGGCAACCCATTCCAGCCTCTCACCACTCTCATGCTCAGGAACTTCCTCCTCAGCTCCAGCTTTGCTCCATTCCCCCCAGTCCTGGCATTCCCTCAGAGTCTCAAAAGTCCGTCCCCAGCTTTTCTGTAGCCCCCTTCAGATCCTGCAAGGCCACAAGAAGGTCACCTGGAAGCCTCCTCTTCTCCAGCCTGCACAGCCCCAACTCTTTCAGGCTGTGCTCACAGCAGAGCTGCTGCA
>VWZI01002176.1:0-11147 GCA_013396835.1 Psilopogon haemacephalus
GAGCTGTGCCCAGGGCAACCTCATGGCATTCAACAAGGCCAAGTGAAAGATCCTGCACCTGGGTGGGTGCAGTCCCAAGCACCGATACAGGCTGGATGTGGAATGGCTGAGAGCAGCCCTGAGGAAAAGGACCTGGGGATCTGGGGTGATGAAAAGCTCAAGATGAGGCTGCAGTGTGAGTGCAGCCCAGACAGCAACTGTGTGCTGGGCTGCAGCAAGAGCAGCTGTGGGCAGCAGGNCTGTGTGCTGGGCTGCAGCAAGAGCAGCTGTGGGCAGCAGGGCAAGGGAGGGGATTCTGCCCCTTTGCTCTGCTCTCCTCACACCCCACCTGCAGTATTGTGTGCAGTTCTGGAGCCCCCAGCACAAGAAGGACATGGAACCGCTGGAGAGAGTCCAGAGGAGGCCACGAAGATGCTCAAAGTGCTGTGCAGCTCTGCTGTGAGGACAGGCTGAGAGAGTTGGGGCTCTGCAGCCTGGAGAAGGCTTTGAGGAGACCTTATAGTAGCCTTCCAGTATCTGAAGGGGCCTACAGGAGGGCTGGGGAGGGACTATTGACAAGGTCTTGTAATGATAGGATGAGGAGAGGTTTAAACTGGCAGAGAGGAGATTGAAACGGGATGTTAGGAGGAAGTTCTTTCCAGTGAGGGTGGTGAGACACTGGCACAGGTTGTGGCTGCTCCCTCCCTGGAGGTGTTCAAGGCCAGGCCGGATGAGGCCTTGGGTGACCTGATCTAGTGGGAGGTGTCCCTGCCTATGGTACAGGAGGGCTGGAACTGGATGATCTTTGAGGTCTCTTCCAACCTAAACCATTCTATGATTCTACGATCTTCTAAAGGTGCTATAGACAAATTCAGAGAGTTAGGAAGTCAGAAAATGGAAAAGGCTGAGGTATAAACAGCTTTTATCCTGCTAACAGTATGCTGAGGAGAGAATCAAGGGCACAAGGGCTCACTCACCGTGCTGAGGAGAATGATGCTCCTTGTGGAATCTTTGCTGCTGTTCTCTCTGCGGCTCGATTGGTTCAGGCTATAAATAGTACCCAATGGGACTCCAAAGGCCAAGTCTGGCATTTCAAAGATGTGATTACCACGAGGCAGAGCTCTGTGGCAATCGCTGCCTGCAGCAGCGGCGAGGCAGAGCCAAGCTGCTCCAACCCCTCCGTGGGGATCCAGCCGGGTAACAACAGGGAGCTGGCTGTTAGGAAGGGCCAGAGGAGCCAGGTCCGGGCGCCGCCAGCAATTCTCTCAAAAGGGACCCAGGACTTGCCGAGCCTGCAAAGCCGCAGGGTAGTGCGGAGTGGGGGAATGTCCGAAATGCAGGGACAGGGCAAAACCCAAGAGCCGTGCGGGAGACAGGAGCCGTCAGAGCCGGGACGCTCCCAAAACAGGGAGCCTTCAGGCAGCGAGTTTGAGGCGGGAAAGCTCTCAGGCGGGAAGCTCTGAGGCAGGAGCCTCTCGCTCCTTCCCCTCGCCTGTCTCTGCCTCTCCGCACAAGATGTTTCCTTTGCCCGCACGCAGCGGGCGCCGAAACTCAGGCAATGGGGAGCTGACATCCCCGGGCGGGCTGGCAGCAGGAGCCTCCACCCAGGGAGCGCTCTGCTGATCCCTCCCTGCAAGCCCACAGGCCGGGGGCAGGGAAGCACTTTTTCGCCTTCTTCTCCTCCTCCTATCCAAATCCCGTGGGATGGGAGGGAGAGAGAGAAGGAAGGAAGGAATCTGGGGTGTCCAGGACAATGACCGAGAAATGCCGGTATAACCAGGACACGAGAATTAAGAGATGTGTTGGTTTATTTCCTCAACCGACTATTTCCAACTATTACCATTTATTGGAGATGATGAACTCATTACTCCAACAGCAAGGGTGATGGACTCTGGGTTATAGCACCTTGCATAGGAAAACAGTTTCCTGTTCAGCATTGTCTCTCATCTTACCTGCTTTAAATTAATAGATTTTGAAAAAACTTTTGGGCCTGGGGGGTTAGCAGTAGGACAAGAAGTTAGTGGAATTATTGAGATCCAGCTATGAAAGGCAGGGAGAAAAGAACCATGCAAGAGCAGCCACAGCCCAGAGAGGTCTGAAGCAGTCTGACTTATCTATATTTGGGTTACAACTCTTAAACAATTTTATTTTTCTTTCTCAGTAAAGCCGTGAGTGAAGTAGCACCATCAGTGTCTTTCTTTCTCAGCCTATAGTCTAATATCTCATTCAAATCTTTCAACTAGTTCAAACCAGCACAAACGTTGTCTCTCATCTTACCTGTTTCAACTCAGTAGATGTTGAATACTCTTTTGGGAACATCACTGAAACAATGTCAAGCAGTGCACCATCAGCTGCGTCTTAGTGGGAGGTTATTCGACATTCAAATATATTCAAATTTTCAATTTTTCCATTCCACAACTCATTCTAATGCTACTTTCCTGCACAACACTTACCTTATTAATTTAATTAAATGAATTAATTTTCATGCAGTTCTGGAGCCCCCAGCACAGGAAGGACATGGAACTGCTGGAAAGAGTCCAGAGGAAGGCCACGAAGATGATCAGAGGACTGCAGCAGCTCTGCTATGAGGACAAGCTGAAAGAGTTGGGGCTTTTCAGCCTGGAGAAGAAAAGGCTTCCAGGAGACCTTATAGCAGCATACCAGTATCCGAAGGGGGCCTACAGGAGGGCTGGGGAGGGGCTGTTCACAAGGTCTTGTAATGACAGGATGAGAAGGAATGGGTTCAAATTGGCGGAGGGGAGATTTAAACTGGATGTTTGAAAGAAATTCTTCACAGTAAGGGTGGCGAGGCACTGGCACAGGTTGCCCAGGAAGCTAGTGGCTGCTCCCTCCCTGGAGGTGTTCAAGGCCATGCTGGATGAGGTCTTGAGTGACCTGTTCTAGTGGGAGGTGTCCCTGCCTGTGGCAGGGAGTTGGAACTGGATGATCATTAAGGTCTCTTCAAACCTAAACCACTCTATGATTTATTGAAAGCATTATTTAATGCTTTAAATATTTAGTGACTCTTTACAATGCCCAAATAGTCACATTTCTAATCCTTCATAATAACTACACTGCAATGAAAAATTTAACAGAACTTTGTGGGTTTTAAGGAGGTAAATCATAGAATCAGTCAGGGTTGGAAGGGACCACAAGGATCATCTAGTTCCAATGCCCCTGCCATGCCCAGGGACACCCTACCCTACATCAGGCTGTCCACAGCCTCTGACAGCCTGGCTGCAAACACCTCCAGGGATGGGGCCCCAACCACTCCCCTGGGCAACCCATTCCAGGCTCTCACCACTCTCATGCTCAACAACTTCCTCCTCACATCCAATCTGAATCTCCCCACCTCCAGCTTTGCTCCATTCCCCTTAGTCTTGTCACTCCCTGAGAGCCTAAAATGTCCCTCCCCAGCTTTTCTGTAGGCCCCCTTCAGATCCTGGAAGGCCACAAGGTCACCTGGGAGCCTCCTCTTCTCCAACTCAACAGCCCCAACTCTTTCAGTCTGTCCTCATAGCAGAGGTGCTGCAGCCCTCTGAGCATCCTCGTGGCCCCTCTCTGGACACACTCCAGTATGTCCACATCCCCCTTGCAACAGGGGCTCCAAAACTGGATGCAGTACTCCAAGTGGGGTCTCAGCAGGGCAGAGTAGAAGGGGAGAATCACCTCCCTCCATCTGCTGGCCACACTGCTCCTGATACAGCCCAGGCTCTGCTTGGCTTTCTGGGCTGCAAGTGCACACTGCTGCATCATGTTGAGCTTCTTGTCCACCAGCACCCCCAAGTCTCTCTCCATAGGGCTGCTCTCCAGACAGTCACTGCCCAGCCTGGATCTGTGCCTGGGATTGCCTCGTCCCAGAGGCAATGGCTTCATGAAGAAGAAATCATCCCAACACTGTAACTATCCTCCTTTTATGTTGCTTTTATGTTCCAATACACGGTCTATGATGTGTGATGTCGTAAATCCACTCAAGTGAGGGGATGCAAAGGATCCAGATTCAAATAATAGCCATAATTTCTTCTGACATGTCTGATAACATATATGATGTTTGCATTTTGGGCAAAGAAACAAAGCATCAGCTAGCTTATTCTGTTGTTGTTGCATGGGTATTTTTTTTAGTTAGTAAGAAATTTTGTGCAGATGTTGAGTGCAGTTTTTACACAAACTGAGACGTTTGTGCGACTTGCACCTCATGGCACTTTGGGCTGCTGCCAAATGCATAAGCTGCTCAGAGACTGATTGGTTCCCCCGAGATTATATATTCCCTGTAATGCAAGATGTTTTTAAAAAGTAATTTTCCTGACTGTGACAGTCAAGTCCTAAGGAGTGGATCTCTATTTCCTTCTGGCTCTTTTTCTGAAAGGAAAAAAAAAAACCACAACTCCTGGCAAACCTTGCAATGAAGGTTGTGTAATCGCTGTCACTTGGCTGGGGATCTAATTTTAGGGACTGATGTTTGAATTAGAGATTTTTAGTACTTTAGGAGAGGCCAGAATGATTTGAATTTCCACGAACTGCCCTCTTTTGCATCTCAACAGCTGTACCTGTAATGGCATAACCACTAAGAGCCTGATCCTTCAGACATGGGCTGCTGTGTGCACCATAAAAAGTCAATGTGCCCGTTCAGGGGACTGTGCTAGTGCTCAGCTGAAGTGTTTGCAGATTTGGGTCCTGACCATCCACGTCTCTGTGCCCTGTCTCCAGCCTCAGTGGAGAGGCTACTGATTGGAGGTACAAGGTGCTGGGACTTAAGAGCTCAAGGTTCAGGTTGCAGGTTCCGGGAGAAGGACTGCATCCCAAAGAGGGTGGAGCAAGCTACAGGAAATTAGTCTGACTCATCAGTTTTAATAATTTTTCCTTTACACTACTGTTGCTGTAGACAGTCTGTCCACTTGAACTTTCTGTAGCTGGAAGTTTTGAAGGCATGGCTGTATTTAGAATCATAGAATAAGTCAGAGTTGGAAGGGACCACAAGGATCATCTAGTTCCAACCCCCCTGCCATGCCCAGGGACACCCTACCCTACATCAGGCTGCCCACAGCCTCTGCCAGCCTGGCTGCAAACACCTCCAGGGATGGGGCCCCAAACACCCCCCTGGGCAACCCATTCCAGGCTCTCACCACTCTCATGCTCAACAACTTCCTCCTCACATCCAATCTGAATCTCGCCACCTCCAGCTTTGCTCCATTCCCTCTAGTCCTGTCACTACCTGACACCCTAAAAAGTCCCTCCCCAGCTTTTTTGTAGGCCCCCTTCAAATACTGGAAGGCCACAAGAAGGTCACCTGGGAGCCTCCTCTTCTCCAGACTCAACAGCCCCAACTCTTTCAGTCTGTCCTCATAGCAGAGGTGCTGCAGCCCTCTGAGCATCCTCGTGGCCCTTCTCTGGATGTGCTCCAGCATGTCCACATCCCTCTTGTCCCAGGGGCTCCAGAACTGGATGCAGTACTCCAGGTGGGGTTTCACCAGGGTGGAGTAGAGGGGGAGAATCACCTCCCTCCACCTGCTGGCCACACTGCTCCTGCTGCAGCCCAGGCTCTGCTTGCCTTTCTGGGCTGCAAGTGCACACTGCTGCCTCATCTTGAGCTTCTCCTCCACCAGCATCCCCAAGTCCCTCTCCCCAGGGCTGTCCCTCTCCATCCACTCACTGCCCAGCCTGGATTTGTGCTTGGGAAACCCATTTGTGCTTGTATTTAAACACGCCTGTTTTCTGGGGCTTTATCTGCCTCAGGCAGTCAAGGAGTGGTCTGAGCAGAAAGACATCACTTCTATTGGCCCTTAGTGTGATGTTGCTTGTGTCCTCACAAAGCAGTACCTTTGCTTTCCAGCTACTGATGACAGTTAATAGTCGGTGGAGGAAGTTATTTTCAGAGAATGAGAGTAGGAAACAGATATTTTAAAAGGTGTTGAGTCCCATTGTAAGATGCTGAGTGCCCTTTGCTTTGTCTATGGAGAGCACTCATTCTTCAAGAATGCTGTGCTAGTTTGAACTAATTGGAGGATTTGAGTGAGAAATTAGACTATAGGCTGAGAAATGAAAAGACATGGTGTCACTTCACGCACAGCTTTACTGAGAAAGAAAAAAAAATTGTTTAAAGAGTTGTAACCCAAATATAGATAAGTCAGACTGTTTCAGGCCTCTCTGGGCTGTGGCTGCTCCTCTTGCATGGCTCCTTTTCCCTGCCTTTTGTAGCTGATTCTCAATAATTCCACTAACTTCTTTCCTACTGCTAGCCCCCCCTGGCCCATCTCCCTTCGCCTACCTGCTGCATCAACAGATGGTGAGNAAATCACCACAAATACTTCTTCTGCAACTAGTATTTTATTTTTGTACTTTGATGTAGAGAGAAGCAGGACTGGACCTGCTGTGAGAAGGTGAGCGTGTGAGTGGTGAACAGCTAGCATGGCAGGCTGAGTGCTGCACAGCATTACTATCAGCTTTAGTTGCAAAAACAGCATCATCATCTTTTTCACACATCCCTCCACCCACCTTCATCCAAAAGCTTCTCTTCATTACAGCAGTGCCCCTGCTTCCGTGCTTGCTTTAGAAGTGTTATGACACCACTGCGAACCACATAATTCCCTAAAGCCTTAGAGAGAAAAAAGGTAAGTGTCATAGAATCAGTCAGGGTTGGAAGGGACCACAAGGATCATCTAGTTCCAACCCCCCTGCCATGCCCAGGGACACCCTACCCTACATCAGGCTGCCCACAGCCTCTGCCAGCCTGGCTGCAAACACCTCCACAGATGTGGCCCCAACCACCTCCCTGGCCAACCCATTCCAGCCTCTCACCACTCTCATGCTCAACAACTTCCTCCTCACATCCAATCTGAATCTGCCTACCTCCAGCTTTGCTCCAGTGTTGTGTACTGAGCAATAACTAAAGAAACAGAAAAAGGAAGAACACAATGCTGATTTCAGCAAACACCTGTGCTTCCACAGCACTTACTCACTGTTAGGCTACTTCACAAGCTTTCATAAAGGAACATGACAAGAAAAGCCATGAAGATGCCAAACAATGGAGTGAGCAATAATTTTGCCCTGGTCCTAGGGCCATGAAGATGCTCAGAGGGCTGCAGCACCTCTGCTGTGAGGACAGGCTGAGAGAGTTGGGGCTGTTCAGCCTGAAGAAGAGAAGGCTTCCAGGAGACCTTATAGTAGCCTTCCAGTATCCGAAGGACTACAGGAGGGCTGGGGAGGGACTATTGACAAGGTCTTGTAATGACAGGATGAAGAGAGGTTTAAACTGGCAGAGAGGAGATTTAAACTGGATGTTAGGAGGAAGTTCTTTCCAGTGAGGGTGGTGAGACAGTGGCACAGGTTGCCCAGGGAGGTTGTGGCTGCTCCCTCCCTGGAGGTGTTCAAAGCCAGGCTGGATGAGGTCTTGAGCGACCTGTTCTAGTGGGAGGTCTCCCTGATTATGGCAGGAGGTCTCTTCCAACCTAAACCATTCTGATTCTATGCCTGCAGTTTGACGGTTTGAAACAGTGCATGAACAATCACTGTTATCTCTAACAAAGTTCTGTGAAAAGCATAAAATTCAGGTGAAGGAAGAGGAGGAAGAATCTATGCTTTCTATTCTAGTAGCTAGGATGCGGGTGGACGAGTGGGTGAAAGGGAAATGTAGGTTTCAGCCTGATGAAGCACATGCTGTGCTCCAGCTTTATGGTGCAGAGCTGAAGCCATTTTTTCCAGCAATAAATTAAAAAAGTCTCTATCTCTGGGTTTGGTCTTACCTACACAGTCTGGCTGCCTCTTTCACTAATCCTTTAATTAAAGGTTACACTCTGCTTAGTTGTCTTTGCAGCGTTCACCTGTCTTCCTGCACAACTCTGTATGCAGACTCTGTAAGCAGGAAGAGTATAAAAAGAGATGCTTAGATTTGAGCTCTCTAAGATGTGTTTGTGGTTTTTGGTGGGTTGTTTTTTTTTTTTTTTTCAATTACCACGGTCCTTACCTACGGAGATACTACCCATGTTCAGAGGTTTTGGCAGGACACACCATCCAACACCATTGGATGTGAGGAGGAAGTTGTTGAGCACGCAAGTGGTGAGAGGCTGGAATGGGTTGCCCAAGGAGGTGTTTGGGGCCAGATCCCTGGAGGTGTTTTCAGCCAGGCTGACTGAGGTTGTGGGTAGCCTGATGTAGGGTAGGGTGTCCTTGGGCATGGCAGGGGGCTTGGAACTGGATGATCCTTGCGGTCCCTTTTCTACCCTGACTGATTCTATGATTCATCTATGTAGTAGATGAATCATCTACTACAGTCTGAAGATTTAAACTACCCATAGGTGCTAGAGATGGCTACAAATATTTAATAATCAGATTGATTTCCAGAGCTACTTGAAAGACTAAAAAGTTACTATGAGGCTGACAGAGCTGCCCCAGGGAGGTTGAGTATCTCTCTGGAGATATTCAAGAACTGTCTGGATGCATCCCAGTGTGATGTGCTCTAGGTGATCCTGCTCTGGCAGGGGGACTGCATCAGATGATCTTAGAATAGAACAGCATCATAGAATCAGTCAGGGTCAGAAGGGACCACAAGGATCATCTAGTTCCAACCCTCCTGCCATGCCCAGGGACACCTTACCCTAGATTAGGCTGCCCACAACCTCATCCAGCCTGTCCTTAAACACCTCCAGGGATGCAGTCCCAACTATCCCCCTAGGCAACCCATTCCAGGGCCTCTTCCAGCCCCTGACATTCTCTGCGAGGTCCCTTCCAGCCCCTGACATTCTATGATTCTATGATCAATAAAAATAGAATAAAACAAACAAACAAAAAGACCAACCAAACAAAAATTTATAACAACTTGGCAATTAAGAATATATAGAAAGTTAAATACTCTGTTTTCTCAAGCACAAAAATATCTTAACTAACTTTCAGCATTAAGGAAAAAAAAAAAAAAGTGAACACTGTGGCAGATGCCTGGATTTGAGAAATGCTAAGGAAAAAGAAGAAACTGTTAGAATCACAGAATCAGTCAGGGTTGGAAGGGACCACAAGGATCAGCCAGTTCCAACCCCTCTGCCACGTCCAGGGACACCATGCCCTAGGTCAGGCTGGAAAGAGCCTCATCTAGCCTGGCCTTAAACACATCCAGGGATATGGCCCCAACAACCTCCCTGGGCAACCCATTCCAGCCTTTCACCACTCTCATGTTGAAAAACTTCCTCCTCACCTCCAATCTGAATCTCCCCACCTCCAGCTTTGCTCCATTCCCCCTAGTCCTGTCACTCCCTTAAAGCCTAAAAAGTCCCTCCCCAGCTTTTCTGTAGGCCCCCTTTAGATCCTGGAAGGCCACAAAAAGGTCACCTGGGAGCCTCCTCTTCTTCAGTCTGAACAGCCCCAACTCTCTGAGTCTGTCATTGCCATTATATGGCACTGTAGCAGCTTCTTGGTAACATGCAGTAAAATTGAGATGAGCAGTTGGCTCTGAAAAGTACTTAGGTTATGGAATAGAATCACATGCATCCAAATCATGGCATAGGCTTCTGCATTGCATAAGGTATTGCATAAGAGAACACAGAGAATAGCTGTTTCACATTAATACTTTGTCACATGGGCAGGTGGTGAATGCCAACAGTGAATGAAATTTCACTGGAGAAGGCAAGGCAGGGAAAAAAAAAAAGTTTGTGATTCAGTCAACTTCAAACTTGCACTTCATTCAGAGTAATTTTTAAAACTATTATTGTTGTAGTCAGGATGATTGCAACTAAAAGAGGCTTGACAGAAGAAGGATGCTTTCACTGCATCAAGTGTCAGCCCTTTGGATATAATCAAAAGATTTTTTTAAGTCTTGTTGCCTGTAATTTCTCAAGTATAGCCAGGGTCCTTATTTCTATGGATTTTTCTTACAGCAATAGGTGAAAGAACTGTTTTTAAATGGGCTGAGGAACTCTGGCACAAAAGATATTTTAATTACTTGTTTCTAAGTGTAGTATATGCATGGAGTTTACTTTAATTTTTCTGAGTCGAGGCAATTCCAAGCACAAATCGAGGCTGGGCAGTGAGTGGCTGGAGAGCAGCCCTGAGGAGAGGGATTTGGGGGTGCTGGTGGAGGAGAAGCTCAACATGAGGCAGCAGTGTGCACTTGCAGCCCAGAAAGCCAAGCAGAGCCTGGGCTGCATCAGGAGAAGTGTGGCCAGCAGGTGGAGGGAGGTGATTCTCCCCCTCTACTCTGCCCTGCTGAGACTCCACCTGGAGTACTGCATCCAGTTCTGGAGCCTCTATTATTACAAGAGGGATGTGGACATGCTGGAGTGTGTCCAGAGAAGGGCCAGGAGGATGCTGAGAGGGCTGCAGCACCTCTGCTGTGAGGACAGACTGAAAGAGTTGGGGCTGTTGAGTTGGAGAAGAGGAGGCTTCCAGGTGACATTCTTGTGGCCTTTTGGAGGGACTTTTTAGAGTGTCAGGAAGTGACAGGACTAGGGGGAGAGATTTGGATTGGATGTGAGGAGGAAGTTGTTGAGCATGAAAGTGGTGAGAGTCTGGAATGGGTTGCCCAAGGAGGTTGTTGGGGCCATATCCCTGGATGTGTTTAAGGCCAAGCTGGATGAGGCTCTGTCCAGCCTGACCTAGGGTATGGTGTCCCTGGCCATGGCAGAGGGATTGGAACTGGCTGATCCTTGTGGTCCCTTCCAACCCAGACTGATTCTATGACTCTATGATTCTAATGCTTTATTAAATCTTGCTGCAGTACCGAAATTTTCCATTTAGTGTAAACACAGTCCTACAGATTAAAAGAAATAGAATCAAAGGGAAAAGCAAGCCCACACTCTTTATTACATTACTCTTTTTTTTTTTTTTTTTTAGAATGACAAAATTTAAACACCACCCACATTAAATATAACTGCCAGTATGATTCCACTTCAGCCAAAGAAGACAAAATCCATCATTCCCACCCCCAGGTCAGCTGCTCAGCCTTTTTCTTTTTTTCTTTCTGTCAAGCTAATTGTTAAACTTATGCCTGCCCAGAAGAGGAGGCTGTGTTAGGGACCTTGAACTGGACATGCTCGTCTCAGAGGAATAACCTTCTTCAGTTGCAAGATTACCAGCAGGGCAAGGGAGGTGATTCTCCCCCTTTACTCTGCTCTCATCAGACCCCACCTGGAGTACTGTGTGCAGTTCTGGAGCCCCCAGCACAGGCAGGACATGGGACTGTTGGA
>VWZI01002176.1:11281-32847 GCA_013396835.1 Psilopogon haemacephalus
TGTTCTAGTGGGAGGTGTCCCTGCCTATGGCAGGGGGTTGGAACTGGATGATCTTTAAGGTCTCTTCCAACCTAAACACCTAAACCATTCTACGATTCTATGATTACTAAGGAACATGTTGGATAAGATGCTGGGGAGGTGCTTTTTCACCTAACTGTCATGACTTTTTTTTTTTAGCAGGACACTGCCACAAGGCCCTTGTGGCTATGCATTGCTGTGCTGAAGGTCTCTTTTGCAAAGCTTTTGATTAATTAACTAAAGGAAAACATATTTAAGAGCAATGAGTAAGAAAGGGGCTACACAGAAGGTCTCATTCAAAGTACATGTGTGGAACACAGGGCAGAGGTTTCCCAGCTGCAGCCCATCCACCTCTTGCAGTAGACCATATGTTATGTGGCTGGGTGCAGAACTGGGAGTTGGTTGCCAAAGAGTACTGATGATGCAAGTGGAATTCACCAAACAGCTCCCACCAGAAAGAATGATTTATCACCATATTATTTTAGGTATATAGAATAGAATCGACCAGGTTGGAAGAGACCTCCAAGATCATCCAGTCCAACCTAGCACTCAGTCCTATCCAATCAACTAGACCATGGCACTAAGTGCTCCATCCAGTCTTTTCTTGAACACCTCCAGGGATGTGGACTCCACACCTCCCTGTGCAGCCCATTTCAATGCCAATCACTCTCTGTGGCAAGAACTTCCTTCTAACATCCAGCCTATACCTCCCCTGGCACAACTTGAGATTGTGTCCCCTCATTCTGTCACTGGTTGCCTGGGAGAAGAGACCAACCCCCACCTGGCTACAACCTCCCTTTAGGGAGGTCATCAAGTTACAACCCATCCAAAGGATTAGTAAATATGCACCAGGCAGTGAGGGAAAGCAGATGTCTGCTTTAATGTAGATCCAGAAGGCAAAAATAGTGATAATGATGGAGAGGCATAGACCAGAGTAGGTAATAGGCCCTTGGTTGCCAGCCCCTGCTGGAGGTCTGCTACTATCATAGAACCACGGAATGGTCTGGGTGTCTCACCACCCTCACTGCAAAGAACTTCCTCCTAACATCCACTTTCAATCTCCCCTCTTCCAGTTTAAACCCATTCCTCCTTGTCCTGCCATTCCAAGACTATGTCAACAGTCCCTCACCAGCCCTCCTGTAGCCCACTTCAAATACTGGGAGGCCACTCCAAGGTCTCCTCAAAGTCCTCTCTTCTCTAGGCTGAAGAGCCCCAGGCTGGAACCAGTCTTTACTGGATCAGCTGAGAGGATGCAAGGAGCCCCACACAGCTCCACACAGAAGGGACCTCCAAAGGTCATCTAGTCCACCCTCCTCTGTGGTAAGCAGGGGCACACTCAATCAACTAGATCAACTATGTGCTGCTACTCTCAGTGGTATAAAGTTAGCATGGGTACATCTGCTGATACTACAAACAAATGTTCACTCTGGAGTGTAGAGAGATGCACTAATATGTGTAGCTGAGTGTTGAGTGAAGCTGAGCCCTGCTTGGTATTAGAAATCTGGATGGTCAATTTCTGGTGATACCGGTCCTAGCAGTGCAAATGAAGGTGAAGCAAATTGAATTATGAGTTAGAATCATAGAATCAGTCAGGGTGGGAAGGGACCACAAGGATCATCTTGTTCCAACTCCCCTGCCATGCCCAGGGACACCTCACACTAGATCAGACTGCCCATAGCCTCAGCCAGCCTGGCCTTAAACACCTCCAAGGATGAGGCTTGCACCATCTCCCTGCTCAACCTGTTCCAGGGTCTCACCATCCTCATGGTGAAGAACTTCTTCCTAATATCCAGTCTGAATCTACCTATTTCTAGCTTTGTTCCATTCCCCCTAGTCCTATCACTACCTGAGATCCCAAAAAGTCCCTCACCAGCTTTCCTGTAGTCCCCTTAAGATACTGGAAGGCCACAATAAGGTCACCTGGGAGCCTTCTCCTCTCTAGACTGAACAGCCTCAACTCCCTCAGACTCTCCTCATAGGAGTTAATCAGTTTTGATCCCATCACGCCTGAATGCTTATCATATGACTCCGGTTCAGGTCACCATTGCTTCACAGTGTTGGCTCTTGTACCAGTGCAATTCAAGTGGCACATTGTAAAAAGTTAAGCCTACCTGGAGCCTTATCCTGACTCCTCCCTGGGGGTGGTCTGACCTGCCCCCAGGTGTCACGTTTAGTCCCCTCCCACTTCCTGCCGAGGACTGCTATAAAAGAGGAGCACATGTTGTCTTCTCTCTCTCTGGTCCTGCCTGCCTGACCAACTCCTCGCTGTTCTGCTGCCTGCCCACCACCTGCTCTCCAGCCAACACGTGGGGACAACGACCATTTTCTTTGGAACTCTTAACTAATTGCAGTTCATCCTCAAAATCCTGCATCCTGTTTCCTCCACCATCAAATCACCCATCCCAGCGTTCGGACCCAACTCCCATTTCACAGGTTATATTCTGCTATTGTGTATTTCATTCCCTTTCACCCTCCAATAGCTCTCATTTTCCCTACCCTGTATTTATGCTTCCCTTTTCCCCATTTTTTTTGGTAATTTTCCCTCTACCTTTTATTTATCGTTAAACTTTATCACTTTTTTCTTCCAAATTGTCGAGTATTTATTGGGCTTTTGAGCTCGGGGGGGCTAGCCTAAACCCAAGACACACCTCTAACAAATATGCTAAAGTAACTTTCCTCAATGCAGGCAAGCTCCAGACAGCCGAAGCCATGCAGAAGTCTCTATGGAAGAGCTACACAACAAAGCATGTTTTGTCCACTTGGTGAAAACTGTGTTTGTTGTAGAGAAAGGTGTACAAACCCCAGTGGTTTTCCAATTCCTGCATGGCATTACATCTTGCATATGAGGCATAGGAGCATGTGAGGGTCTTTTGGAATGGTGCTAATATGGCTGGAGGCTGTGGAGGTCTGAAAGTGCCATTTCTGTCGTGTTGTGCAGAAGGAGTTAAGGCAGCAGCAACACACAACTTCCTCTAAACTGCTGGCTTAAAAGAAACTCAAACAAAAAGTATTTGAAATGCCATTGTGGTTGCTAGGAACTTATTATTTAGATAGGGAAATTTCCTAGTTTTGTTTTTCTTTTTTTTCTTTCTTTAACATAATTTTTTGATTTGCAGCTGCCCAAAAGGAGCTGTACCGATCAATTTGGTCCTCCTTCAGTACATTCCCTTTGACTTCAGAAGTCTGCTGTGCTAAGAAGGAAAGTGCTTGGGTTTGGTTTATTACCAAAAAAAGAGGAACATGACATAAATAGACCAGATGACTCGTGTGTGCTGATACTTTGTTAACCTGAACGTCCCTGGTTTCTGCGCCTCTCCGCGGGTGCTCTCGCTGGTTGCCCTGAAGCCTTGATGTAACCACTGCCATAGGACAACAACCCCTTCAAGGCAGAGACCTCCAGTCCTGTTTCTTTTAAATAACAGAAAGGATACATTTCCATGGCAGCTATTTGCATTTTAGATTGGCAGGCCAATTAATGCCTCTTCAGGTGACCTAAGCTGAGAAAGCCCCCAAACACTCTCCTGTTCATACTACACTCTGATTCATCAAGGATATGTTGGCTTACAGTTGTAGAAAAAAAATGTGAAGGCTGTGTGAGAACACAAAACTAAATATATAATTTATTAAATACGTGTAACGTAGGACTTGTGGAAACAAGCAATGGGTACGGACCCACAGCACATCCTGGTCTTCAAGCTGGTGACACATGGGTTTGATGGGTGGAGCACCAGATGGATAAAGAACTGGCTTGCTTGCCAAACCCCAAGAGTGGCTGTCAATGGCCCCATGTCCAGGTAGAGACCAGTGACAAGTGGAGTCCCTCAGGGATCAGTCCTGAGACCAGTCTTGTTCAACATCTTTGCGGGTGCCATGGACAGAGGCATTGAGTGCAGCCTCAGCAAGTTTGCTGAGCACCCCAAGCTGTGTGGTGCAGCAGCCAGGCTGGAGGCCAGGGATGGCATCCAGAGGGAGCTGGAGAGGCTGCAGAGGTGGGCACAAGCCAACCTCAGAGGGTCTAACAAGGCCAAGTGCAAGGTCCTGCTTCTGCATGGAGGCAATGCCAAGCACAAATTGAGGCTGGGCAGTGAGTGGCTGGAGAGCAGCCCTGAGGAGAGGGACTTGGGGGTGCTGGTGGAAGAGAAGCTCAAGATGAGGCAGCAGTGTGCACTTGCAGCCCAGAAAGCCAAGCAGAGCCTGGGCTGCAGCAGGAGAAGTGTGGCCAGCAGGTCGAGGGAGGTGATTCTCCCCCTCTGCTGTGCTCTGGTGAGACCCCACCTGGAGTACTGCATCCAGTTCTGGAGCTCCTGGGACAAGAGGGATGTGGACATGCTAGAGCATGTCCAGAGAAGGGCCACGAGGATGCTCAGAGGGCTGCAGCACCTCTGCTGTGAGGGCAGACTGAAAGAGTTGGGGCTGTTCAGTTTGGAGAAGAGGAGGCTCCCAGGTGGCCTTCTTGTGGCCTTCCAGGATCTGAAGGGGGCCTACAGAAAAGCTGGGGAGGGACATTTTAGGCTCTCAGGGAGTGACAAGACTAAGGGGAATGGAGCAAAGCTGGAGGTGGGGAGATTCAGATTGGAGGTGAGGAGGAAGTTGTTGAGCATGAGAGTGGTGAGAGGCTGGAATGGGTTGCCCAGGGAGGTGTTTGGGGCCAGATGCCTGGAGGTGTTTGCAGCCAGGCTGGCAGAGGCTGTGGACAGCCTGATGTAGGGTAGGGTGTCCCTGGGCATGGCAGAGGGGTTGGAACTGGCTGATCCTTGTGGTCCCTTCCAACCCCGACTGATTCTATGATTCTATGACTTTCCCTGTGACCGAGCCCGCCCAGTCCAGCCTGAAGGCCCGAGTGGCTGGAGGAGAAACCAGCATCATAGCCCGCCAGAGCCGCCCCAGTTTGGGAAGAGCAGGAAGAGGAGAGTAGCCTGGCTCCCCAATTCCACATCAGCCCTGGTGGGCACGTCGGGAGCCTCCTCCCTCCCTCCCTTCCTCGCCCATGCGCAACCAGGGGCAGCTTCTCGGCGGCAGAGACTACAAGTGCCGTGAGGCGCCGCGCGCCGGGAGCCTCTCGCTGTGGGCGCTGGCGGCGGGAGGCGGGCCCGGGCCGGCGCCAAGGCGTCGTGGGGCGCGCCTGCGCAAGGTGGGCGCGGAAGGGGGAGTGTCCGGCGGCGCTGGCGCTCCCCGCCCCCCGCTCTCCCGCTCCTCTGTGTCGGTTTCGGGCTCCCGTCGCCATTTAGCGCGGAGACGGGCCCTGGGGCGGCCGCGGTGTCTCCCGTTACCTGCCGTCTGCTGCGGCGCGGGGCGCTTGCCGGGACTCGGCTCAGCTGCGGCGGTGGCTGGGCGGCCCGCGGGTGAGGAGCGGCTGCGAGCCGCAGGCGGAGGGCAGGAGGAGGGGTTCCGGCTCCGCGCGAGGCGGCGGTGACTGTTGGAGGGAGCGCGGGCCGGCGGCGCGCGGGCGGCGGCTGCCTGCCGGGAGGTGAAGGCCGCGGCCACCATGGGCGCCCCTGCGATGCGAGGCTGAGGCCGAGGCCCCGGGACCCCCTTCCTTAGCCACTCGCCGTGGTGAGAGCGCTGGGCCTGCCCAGGCCTCCCCCGCCCCGTGCGAGTGGCTGAACGCGGCAGCTTTTGCGGCCGGCGTGCGGGGCCTGCCCCTCTTACCTCATCTCCAGGCACCTTCCCCTCCCCTTAGGTCTTCGCACTGGGGGGTCGTCTGGACCTACCTCGCTTTCTTTCCGTCACGGGGAATAATTGCGGCGTTTTCCCTTTGCTTTAAAGCCGCCGGGCGAGGCACCGGTTTCTCCCTAGTCGGGGGCCTGCCTCAGGCGCCTCCCTCAGCGTCCGGGCCTGGTGCTTGGGGTTTTTCTCCCCTTGCTGCTCCCATCCCCGCGTCCTGTCTTCGCTCCTGGTGCTCCATGTCGGCCCCGCTGCCCGGCTTCCCGCTGCAGGATGGATGCGGACACTGACCGGGAGCCCACCCCGCCAGCCCAGCTTCACCAGCAGCCATCTCCCAGCTCCGTCGTAAGGAGCCCTTGGGACCCTCCTCTCTTGCAGCCGCAACGGCAGCCGCGGACAGGCGCGCTCCCCGCTCAGTGACTGGCTCCTTCCTTCGCCTGCCCTTCGCCGCCGCTTCACCCTAGCAGCGCTCCCCGGGGCATAATGTCGGGGGGCGCCGCAGAGAGCGGCACTCCAGCCCCTCGATTCCTGGCTCCACCGCCACCGCCGCCCAAGAACGGTTCCAGTTCGGACAGCTCTGTCGGGGAGAAGCTAGGAGCCGCTACAGAGCACGGAGGCTCCGGGTCCGGCGGAGCAGGCGGCGGAGCAGGCTGCGGAGGCCGTAGCGAGGAGTACCGGCGCCGCCGCCACACCATGGACAAGGACAGCCGAGGGGCGGCAGCCACTGAGCACCGCTTTTTCCGTCGTAGCGTGATCTGCGACTCCAACGCTACGGCCTTGGAGCTACCCAGTTTGCAGCCCGCAGCGCCCTCGGCTACTGTCTCAGGAGGCATCGCCGCTCCATTGGTCTCTCCCCCGGAGTGTGCTAGCAGGACTTCTTTCATCGCTGTCAGCGCCACGCAGGCCCCCTCGCTGCTGCAGTCGCCGCCGCTGCCTGCCCCGCTTCCCCAGGAAGGGCAGTCATCTCAGGAGACCCCTGGCACGAAGGATGTCACCCCTCTGCTGTCCAAGGAGGAGGAGGAGGACGACGCAACCGCGCTACCCCCCACCAGTGCCGCTGGCAGCGCCTCAGCTGCTAGCCGGGAACTTGAGGAACGGAGAGCAGCACAGCAGGAAGACATCGAAGAGCTTGAGACCAAGGCAGTGGGCATCTCTCCGGATGGCCGCTTCCTGAAGTTTGACATCGAGATTGGAAGAGGCTCTTTTAAGACTGTGTATAAAGGTCTTGATACAGATACCACTGTGGAAGTCGCCTGGTGTGAGCTGCAGGTAAAATGAATAAAAATTGTGAATTACCGAAGCATAAGCGTTCTCCGAGGTGTTAGGCTGTGTACTTGGAAGGAGATAAAATCTGTCAGCTCGAGATCTGCTTAATTTGGACAGGGAACTGCAGGCCTTACTTGAGGTACTCCTTTGGAAGAAAGGTTCTTTAGAGTCACTTTGACTTTTAATTAATGTAAGTACTCTGCTCTCTGAAGATTAATTATTTTTTTAGTATCATCAGGAAATATAGTACACTTCTGTTTCTTAGAGTGTCTTGCATTTTACACCCACCAAAGGTAACTCGGAGGATTGCAAAAGCGTTTTTCGCACAGCTTCAAGGAGGAAGAGGGAAAATGTGAAAGTGAATGTCAGCTTGAGCTAGCCTTTTTCAAAATCTATTCGTGTTTTCCTTAGAAAAAAATGCTAAGGTGTTAATTTCGCAGATGTTTCATGTGTTTGTGGCGGTGCGTTCTTGTGGGAGATAACTAGAATGTGCCCGAAGTCATGCAGTGTATTGCGTCATTTAGTTTAGCAGAGTTGATCTCTTTCATTCTGAGTTGTAGGGTTCACACGATGCAGGCAGAAGCAAAGAAAGAAATAGTCTCTTTTTTGGAGCTTAAAAAACGTAGCCCTGGAGTTTAACCTTTCTGAATGAATGGTAGGTTAAACTGGACTGAGACAGTAGTCTTCTGTCCTGTTTCTATCCTGAACAGATCCAGATGTCTGTGGAAGGCCAGTCTAGCGATGGCAGGAACACTCTTGGTTCTATGCAAGTCAGTTTGTATAACTGAGAGACAGGTTGCTGTGCAACAAAGTAGAAAGAGCTTGGAGTATCGGGAACTAATACTTGGTGTTAAATTAAAAGGGCAGTGCTTGTTTTGAAGTTTTGGATGTTGGTGGCATTCATAGAAGGATTCATGTAGTAAGGCTTTATTATTGTGTGTGTTCTCATCCTCAACCAGTTTAGGGCAGACAGAATATCATTAGGTCAAAATCCCAGAAGTCTTTGTGGAAATTTTAAGCAGTTAGCTGCTCACAAGTGTGCAATAACTGCACCAGAACTTTCTTCCGCTCTCCTTTCTGCCCATTCAGTCTAGAAGATTTTAAGAGATTTCTCATTTTTGTATTCGTGTTTGCTTTTACGTGGTTGCTTAAGTAGTCTACCAATATTTTTTTTTCGTTGTTACTGCCATTTTGCGTATTGACTGGAAATAAGCTTCCAGTTTTCTTGTGATCTTTAAGCATGTGGCACTTCTGCATGCTACCTAGAGACTTACTGTAGTGGTTTTACAAGCATTAATTTTAAATTTAAAAAGTGAAATGATTCTGCGTTGGGCTCTAAGATTTTCATGTGCAGTTTGAGAAGAGATGAATAATCCACCAAAGTTCTATCACTTTCTTTTGGAATTACTTGTGCAGTTTTAGAGTTCCTTGACTTCAATGGGTGAAACGGTATTAATCTTCACACTTGCTGATCAGAGTAATGTTTGACATCAGCCACTTTTCACTAACTGCCCCTGAAGTGTCTTGATCGTCATCAGTACCATGTGGACAAACTTGTGTCTAAAGACAGACCTTCTTTGAAGTAATTTAATGAAGAAGCTTGTTTGTAAAGGGCATGTTGCTGAGCTTACAGTTGATTGAAGGACTTATTGAGTAGTATTTAAAATGATAGATTGCAAAGAGCATGAATAAAAATATTTGTAAGAGACAAATATTTCATATTTTGTTTGTAGATTAACTACGGGAGTGCCTTTTGTGTTATTCTGAAGGCTGTTGTTTTCCCCTGGCAAGGAAGCTGCATACAAAAATGAGTGAAATTGCTGTTCAGAGTATTTGCTAAAGGATCTAGACTCCAAAATATTTTGAGATAAGTCCTGTTACAAAGTTACATCTAGAAAAAAAAAAGGAAGAACTTGGTATTGATTGATACGATGGGTACATCCTCTGTTTCTCTAGGAAAACATAGCTGTTGACAGGTTAGAGATACTTGTATCAAAATATGCCCTGGATTCTCAAAGATGTCATTGGTTTTCTAATTCTCAATCCATCTAGAATGGCATGGCTTAAGGATTTGTGAACCTTTAAAGCATGAGTAGTTTATTATGGAAATGTGAGTGAATGTCTTCTATGCTGTGTTATGCTAACATAACTATCTGCTGGGTACTTCTAATTATGATGAAATAACGTTCCCTGGCAATAGCCAGAGTTTTTCTCTGTATTCATGCTAGTAAGCGCAGGCACCGCAGGTGTTCAACCTCTCTGCAATCTTCTAAACGGTGCTGCTGTAGTGCTACTGGAATAGGGCTGCTTAGCATGATTACACACACTAAATTGTTCCTCTCGTCGCTTGTCTGATGCCGATAAAGGTGTATCACAGTTCTTGATTGCAAGGTGTGTAACAGAATGAGGTTAGAACAGTTTGTACTTTCGCAGAGGCTTTGGACACAAACTCTAAGGCTTTCCTAGCAGATCTAGAACGCTTCACTTGCTTTTAAATCCCTGCTCTTTAGAAGAAAACAGAATGCCAGCTGCTCAGGCTCTAGTATTTCAATATGGGGGCAAAATCTGTAGCAACAGTCTTGTGGGCCAAAGTCTTCTGTGTTGGTCTTCAGCTGATTGATTTCTGTAATGCTGAATAATGCAACTATACCTAGTTTTGATGCATGTGCTTTGCAAGGAAGTGTAAACTCTGACAATATCAGTGTGTTTCCTTTCAAAAGGAGTTTGGATGCTCTGTATGAAATGCAGCTTGAGTTCCCAAGTTGATGGTCATTCTCTGGAGAATGTTGCTCCATATGGTTAAGAAGGGTTTTGGATTGCCTTGTGCAATGCCCTTTATGCTTGATGTTCTGATCTGTGAAGGAAATAGAAGGTCATAGAGCTGAAATTCCATGGGTGACATAATGGTGCTAGTAGTATCACAGTCAAGAAAGATTCTGGCCAAGG
Organism: Psilopogon haemacephalus; assembly: GCA_013396835.1. Lineage (NCBI taxonomy): Eukaryota > Metazoa > Chordata > Aves > Piciformes > Megalaimidae > Psilopogon > Psilopogon haemacephalus. The sequence continues at coordinate 21,176 of VWZI01002176.1, forward strand.
CTAGTTTTTCTTGGATCTATGAAAGACAAAAAGATTTTATTTGAAATAGTTGAATATGCTTTGAGGTTACTTACAGATTTGTTAAAATCCTGCCAAGTGTGTGACTGATGGACCATCCTAGTTTGCTTTGTGGCCTGTCTATATGAAGAAAAATGTAACTGAATCTGGCTTAAATACTGGCTGCAGGTATTCAAATGTAAAACTTCTGCCCTGCCATCAGCATAGTGGAGCTGTGAAGTGCTCTGCAGCAACAGCTTAGGGTCTGTGCTCAACATCAGTTACTGTAAGGAAATTCTTAGTGTAATATTAGTCTTCATATACTTTTATTCCCATTGTATATGCTCAGCTCCAGTCATTGAGTCAAGTGTGCCTCCTACTGTTGTCATTAGCACATCTCCAAAATTGAATGAAGCTGTAGTTAAGGTTACTGCCTTAATTAGCTTTAAGTAGGTAGAAATTGGCAAAAGCTGTTACTGCTGCTGTTACCTGTTTCAATTTAGCTCTTGTACAATGGCGTTACTGATTAGTCTCTTAAAATACCTTTCTGAGCAGTGAGTCTTTTGTCACCTCTGTACAGCTAGGGTAAAGTGGCTAAAATGTGATGCCTTTTCCTCTTGCATTAAGTTTATCTATGCAAAATAATGCTCTTCTACCAAAGGTAGCAAAAGTCACATAGCTGAATGTGAAGGCCAAATTTTAGAGGTAATGTGTCATCCTATGAGTCACTCCTTTAGTTTGAGTTGGTTTGAAATGGAGACTGTCATTTTAGCTTCTGGTTTACAGAACAATGCAGGGTGGTGCAGCCAGTTGTTGGGCTGCAGAATCTTACATCTAGAATTTTTGCTCTGGGTTGTGTCACTCGTATTAGTAAGTTTCCAAATAGGAAAGCATACTTGATAATACTGAGGTAGTCGGGTGGGTTGGCTTGGGTTTTGGACTGTGCATTTGAAGACTTGTCATCTTTCACTTACCACTTTTCATTTGGACAGTATCTTCTCTTCAAGAATGATTTAGAAACTGTTACTAGAAATATACTGCAAACACATTCCTAGTAAACACCTTGCTTTGGAGAACAGCACTGCTTGTCTGATATGTGCTGTATCTCTCATGTCCCTTGTTTTCCTTTGACAGAAAGGGTAGGTTCGTCAGTCAGCAGTTACTGTGCTGACATGAGCTACTGGAGGGGAAAAAGGAGCTGATGGCTGCCTCTAATTGAGGTAGACCTTCTGAGGATAAGAAGTGAATTCGAGAGGTGCAACAAGAGGAGTATGATGCTGCTATTTTGAGGGGAAGCTAAATGTGAATTTGGTTACACTTAGTTTTAAATCACCTGAGTAATAAATCAGCGTAGGCTATGTGTATGCAGTTCTGTTGCAGATTGTTAGGGAGACCATGTGTAGTGTACCAATACTCCAATTTTCAAACAGATTTTTCTTTATGTAGGCAGTAACAGTGAAAGACAGTTGAGAACAAGCATAATGCCACAACTGAATATGAACCATGAGATTCTTTAGTACATTGTGTTAAAAACGGTAATGCAATTGGTTGTCACTTTATTGCAAGAAGTAGCGAGGTGCCAAATAATATTTTGATATGTTAGGAGTTTTGAGTGTAACAATGCATCACAGTTAAAACCCACAATACAGGAAGTTGAAGGTGATGTGTATCTTCACTTTTAGAGACACTTCAGATTTAACTGTATCTATCTTTATCTGGTAGACTTAAAGCTGTATTTAATAATGATTTTTAGGTCAGCAGACAGCAATGGAATGTAGTTTCTACACTCTGGAGAATAGACTCCACTGCAGGCTTGCCATGACATATCAGCTTACTGAAGTCACAGTATAATTCTTAAAAATCACTTTGCTCTCTGGGCTGGCTGAGCTGGGAACGTTTCAGAAGCTGCATGTGCAAGTCTGACAACCAAAAAAGGTCTTGTATCACATAACTGTGGCATCCTGTAGTCTACTCTTTTTTTTTTTTTTTTTTTTTTTTTTTTAAAGCTGGTTGCATATTGCTCACTAGGAACCCAGACTGCAAAGATGTTACCTCTGATGCACAATTGTGTAGCTACATTAAAACAACATGGAAAACCAGATCAAAACCTTTGCAGTGAGAGGAAGCTCAGGGGTGTGGACTTGTCTGTCAGGTGCTGTTGGGAAACATTGTTAGTGCTGGAGAAATAGGCAACATCTTGGAGCAAATGTATGCTCTTTGAAAGCACTCGCTGTAGTTTAGTTTGGAATGTTTTAATGCATATTTTATTAAACTTTTACTGAAAGATCAAGCTCAGGTATAATGCAGTATGGTGACCCCAATGCCCACCCTTCATATCAGTATTTAAAATATTAGTCTGTAAGCATGAGTACAATGGTTATGGCCACAGTAGCCTGCCTCCTGCTCATGACAGCTTCTGGCTTAGATGCTTCATTGTCACGAAAGTAGATGAATAAAGGAATGTGACAGTTGCTGGTGAAGATCACTCAGTTCTTATTAGCTCCTGTACTCAGCTCCACGGATTCCAAAGCATTGAAAGCAAAAACCTGTAACCCCCTAAGCATATAGTCATTTTACAGCACTTTCAGGTGACACTACGTTTCCAAGTATCTTCAAGGGTGCACACAGAGCTTCACATTTTGTGCAGCGAAGCCTACATTTTCTGTTTTCCATGTGGCAGGGTTGAACAAGTTTCTGTTACTTCCTGACTAGAAATCTCTGATGGGAGTTTCTTCTTTGTCTAAAGAACAAAACCCAGCCACAGTCCTGAGTGTTTGTGCTGTAATTGATACAATTGACAACTTGATAAATGACATGGGAAGGGAGCCAGACTAATTACCTGCAGAAGTATAAACAGTGGTCCGGCTCCTTCAGAGTTTACAAAGTGACCCTGAAAGAGAGAAGGGAGCTTAAAGTACTTTGTGGAGCTGCAGCTGTTATGAGACCTCTACGTAGGAAAATAATCTTACCTCAAAGGGATATCACTTTTGGAGATGGCTGTGGTTCAATTTGTAACTGCCTGGTTGCAAGGCAGTGAATATAATTGGATAAGAACTTTCTGAAAATGCAGCATTTCTTATGGAAGCAAACAGGTTCTTATTGTCAGTTTGGGTGGATTTGAGAGCTGCTGAATGAAATCTTTTAAATAAGATTTGTTTTGGGTTAGTGTGGTTTAAAATTAACTTCACAACTACACTTTTCAAGGCTAAGGAAAAGTAACAGGACTGTAATATTTCTTGGAAATTGGAAAAAGAATCCAAAACTCTCTGCCTGATAACTCCCTGGAGACATCCTGTACAGAGTGGAGTCCTTTGAGAACTGTCTAGCAGAGTAATAAATAAAACAAGCAGTAATAGATCTGTAGTAGTCTCCATGGATGTAGTGTTGATTTCATACCTTTTGGTTAGCAATATCCCTCTGGGCCACTTGTGTTTTTTAATATTTTTTTTTGTTGTGGTGGTTTGTTCAGTACCAGCAGCTTGTTAAACAGCACAGCTTTAACTGTCACCCAGGTTCTCCATACTGCATGTCTCCTCAACGTTTGTACTAAGCAGTGGTAGCTTTGCTTCCTGTCATACTTCTATTCAGAAACTCATTTCCTCTAAAGATAACGAGTTTGGGTTTGTTTTTTTTTTTTTTGATTGCTAATTGGTTCTTCAATTAGAGGTATTTTTCTGTTTCAGTCTTTAAGTTCACATTTTCAAGCGTATTGTAGTCTACATAATGGTTGTAACATTTGGGCCATGAGATAGATTATAAATATTCTGCAAGTTTGCAGTGCTTCTGCAGCTGGCCATAGAACTTTCTCTTGGCAGAGCATGTGGGGTTTTTTGGAGTGGTGTAGAGTTACTGGGTTTGACTCTTACAACTTCAGATAACGGTTCCATGGTTTTAACTAGGTCATGATGAGTATATGCCACATCTGGAAAAATGCTCTTCTGGTATACTTGAAGCAATTCCTGCTCTGAAAAGTGGAATTTGTAGCGTGGCTTGAAAATGGATTTCTTGGAGTAGTTGAAGGCTTTTATCTGACACAAGTCATCTGAAAATCTTTTGAAGTGTAGCATCAAAATTACTGTCCTAACAAATGGATTAAAAGTTTATAGTGGCTTCGTAAGTAATTTTCTGTAAACTGCTTACAGTCTCTAAGACTTCCTTCTAGCTTATTTCATGGAGTCATAGATTGGATTCTAAGATTGAGTCCACTTTTGATTTACCACCACCACGGTCATTAAGTCATGTTCTGAAGTGCCACCTCTACATGCTTTTGAACTCATCCAGAGAGCGACTTTACCACCTTCCTGGGCAACTTATTCCACATCATTTAGGCTGTGTATTGAACATTAAGCAGTGTTAGAATGTCTCAAGTCAAGATACTGCAGGTATCCTTATTTCCATCTTCCTCAGCATATTTAGAATTTGTCATACCCACACTTAGCAATGTATGATTTTGATTGTCCTCATTTCCCTTGGGAGAGCCAATGGAAGTGAAGAGATGACTAGGACTGAATTTATGGTGTAGCTGCGGTCATCTTTGAGAGAGAGAGCTTGTCATATGTACTATCTGCAGAATATTTCTTAATTCAGTGCTACGAAGAATAATTTTTTTGTTAACAATGTTGGGTGATGCATGATGCTGTCCTCTCAGCCCTAAAGGAGGTCCTTGCAACAAGGATGTGTGCAACTCTTTTTTCCTAATAGCAAGAGTATAGTAATTGGAATGTAACACAGTGACCATAAGAATTCAGATGCAATTTTCCGACATACCTCTGAATGTCCAAATTATTTGCACCTGGTGATGACAGCTGCATTGCATATATCCAGATTACTCTTAAGGACTTTGAGTTGTCTTGGTAATTCCAAGCAGCACTGTCTGTTACTTTGCATGGTTCACAAGCAACCTAACATTTATTTAGCAGGTTATACTTTACTAAAAAAAATGATGTTGATTTTTGTCTTCTAGAAGGTATTTTAAGTATTAATGTTCTTGTAAAGTAGTAAACAGTTATGAGGATAATGCATTCTAAATCACTCAGAGGAACAACCTTGCTGAGTTTGGATTTGCCATTTTAGGTCTAAGCAGAATCTTTGGGAATGTTGCCCACAAGATTAGAGTCCAGAAATCTCCCCCTGCCCCCTTGATGCCCATCTACCTTGTAACTAGAGTATCTGTGAACTAGAGTATCTACCTAACATGTCACTGATACTGGGATGAATGCTTTGACCAGTGCTGTGTATATTAATGTAGAAGATGCCATTTCTTTTTGTACTCAGTTGCGTTCAAGAACATGATTCTAAAACCATATGGTTCGTCTGTTATTAGTAGTCTGGGTAACTGGTCTGGGTAGTGATTCTGTGAGTATTTGATCTTAGGAGAGGATCACTGTGATGCTGTTCAAGTCTTAAAATTTTGCAAGTGTTTAGTAGGGCTCCTTCTTGCCTCTTCTCAGTAAGACTAAAATATAGAGGAAGCTTTGGCAGCTCTGATAACTTGTGATGTGGATGCTATGTGTTGAGCCACAGTCCAAAATGGCTTATGTTAATAAGTAGTCATTGATAGAAACTTTTGACAGCTATTTGCTGAACTGCTAGGTTTCTGCTTCAGGATAGCAGATGGTGTGGAAAACAAGCTTTATTTGACCTCTTGTGTGAGGGAGAAGCTTTGTTATTTCTGTTGAGCTGTTATGGACTGTATGTGTTGCTTTTTTTTTTTTTTTTTTTCTGGGCTTTAGCTGTTCCTAATTTCACTCAGTAATTGAAGGTGGTGGGTTGTGGTAGCATGTTTGGGACTAGAAGCAGAGAGCTAAAGGCTACAAATGGAAAAAGTCAAGTGGCTGGGAGTTTATTGGCACCATTTAGAGGAATTTGAGAAGAGTAGGAATACTGACCGTTTTTGTATGTCATTGTGGTAAATTTGAAACAATAAGTGGGAATGCTCAGCTAAATAGAAGGTAGCACAAAGCTGGTACCAAGAATCTGATGCATTTTATCTTGTGTTGGCAAGTCAATAGTCATGTAAGACTATTCAGCTGATGATGTTACTCAGTTTTACTTGGACATTTTCTTCGCTTAGAATGACCCTGTAACTTACTCCTTTCACTGACTGCTGCTGGTTAAGTTTGACACCAATCTGAATGTATTTTGACTGATCTTATTCTGGTAATAACTAATGACATATGAACATTAACCCACAAATATTACTATTAAAACCTTCAGCAATCCAGGCTGATTATCTTAAGGATCTGCAAATCTGTGTGCTCTTACGTAATAGGCATCTGTTAATGGCAATTTCTGGAGCGTCTGCAAGTCTTGCTTGAATGTTGCAAAATGTTACTATGTCTGTTTTCAGATCAGCCTCTTCTTAATGAGCCTTTTATTCTTACAGGTATTTTCTGTCATTAAACTATTTTTGCTTTGTCTCTTTCATCATTCAGCTGCTTAGGGTGTGCATTTTTTTTTTTTAATAATAAAAGGTGCTTATCTATATAAAAATGCAAGATGATAACTTAGTGTGCTCTGCTTTGCTATAGTTAATTTGGATTTGAAGCCTTTGGGTCTTCCATAAAGGAAAAATGTGAGACTAAACCTGAATTGGAAGGCTCTTGAGAAGCAGTCAATTCAGACAAGTATACTACAGTAAGAACGATTGTCTGTAAAGTAATCGTTTGTTTTAATTGCCCTTTTTGAATAGTTGGGGCTGCTGAGTCTGGAGAAGAGGAGGCTCCCAGGTGACCTTCTTGTGGCCTTCCAGGATCTGAAGGGGGCCCACAGAAAAGCTCAGGAGGGACTTTATAGGCTATGAGAGAGTGACAGGACTAGGGGGAATGGAGCAAAGCTGGAGGTGGGGAGATTCAGACTGGATGTGAGGAGGAAGTTATTGAGCATGAGTGTGGTGAGAGGCTGGAATGGGTTGCCCCTGCAGGGAGGTGTTTGGGGCCAGATCCCTGGAGGTGTTTGCAGCCAGGCTGGCAGAGGCTGTGGGCAGCCTGATGTAGGGTAGGGTGTCCCTGGGCATGGCGGAGGGGTTGGAACTGGCTGATCCTTGTGGTCCTTTCCAGCCCTGACTGATTCTGTGATTTTAAGATAGACAAGTAGATACTGACAGTATGTAGCATGACCTTTGAGGGCACGAATTTTATTTGCATTTAGCATGATTTGGGCTCAGTGGGTTAAGTTGGCCAGGAACAGTGTACTGGCAAAGCTGCAGAAATATTGATACAAAAATAAGACTTTAAGTTTAGTTTCAGAATGCTTTTTTTTACCTGTGGCCTTTATGTGTGGCTTGAACTTTTCCTGCAGACAAACAGCTTTTGAGTGATTCTGTAATGCTTTTCAGAGTGCATTTCAGGTTGGCTGTACTGGAAGGAGAAAATTACATGAGGTGCTTAATTTTTTTTCTGTTGATGTGACCTAGTGCAGAGGATAGTATTATTTCTTTTGTTGATGTCAAACCTGAGGAATCAAATGTCAAATTTGATGTAAAATCAGAGAAATTCAATATTTACCCCTAGGAACAAATGCATGAAGAGGCTCTGAGTTGCTGCTGAAGGCATGAACATTATAGTACACTATTAGATTGGCACGGTCTGCACCTGGAGACTTGTCATAAAAAGCTGCCTTTAGTACTCAAGCTTCCTCTAGGAAAACATGTCTGTGTTTCCTAGAGATTTCATTTGGTTTCATAGACTACCTCCTTGAATGTTCAGTGCTTTTCAGTGATCCTGGCAAAATAATTGTGAGAAATTTGAGGAGGGGGAACAAGAAATTCTGTTCTTTTTGTCCTTTCATCTTGTGTTTGCAGAAAGTGAAAAGACCTTAGAGAGTTCTGCTTCAAGTTGCATTTGTGCTTAAAGTAAGTTTCATGTACAGAATAAACATGTGCTGCTAACATCCCTTTGCTTTATTCTGTCTGTGTAGGAGAACAGATATTTCCAGTTGCTTTATGTTGTAATGCAGCTATTTAAGATAATTTCTCTATGTGGATGTCAATAAGGAAAACACCTTTGTCCAAACGACTTTCCTGATTTATTCATGTAGTATGCCACTAAAGCAAGACTTTACTGTCAGTTGAGACAAATGTAGCTTATTACAGTATACCCTTCACTTAATATTTTTTTTTTTTTAACAGATGTGATTTTTCTTCTGTACTTGGTACCTCCAGAGTTTCAAAGGTGTTTGGCTAGGTGCATCAGATACAGCACTTGTTGTGGAACTGTGTATGTGTGGCAAGGCTAAAAATAAATAATAAAATCCGTAACAGTAACACAGCACAAATTGCAGCATGTCAGAGCATCAGAACATGAATAACTGTGTGGTGTAACACTTCAGATAGGAAAAATGGCCATTTGTCTATACCTTTAGACTAAAGTTCAAAACATGGTTTTCTTCTGCTTGTCCAGCATGAAATATTAGCTCTCAAATTTGGGCAAGTCCCTGGAAGGTATGGGAAATTGAGGTTTGATTTATCTGATGTTGGAGACTCTTAAATCTGTCACTATTGTTGACTTAAGTGGTTTCTTCTAAGGAACTTTGAGAGTTGAAAAGATACTTTAGATACATGTGAGGAATAGCAATACCCCTTGTTTCTGAAGATGTAGGTGTGACCAAGCAAGTTTAAAACAACTGATTGTAGCAATTCCCATTCCTATGAATGGCTAGCTCATGAGAATACCACTAATACAGTGTGTGTACTAAAACCTGTGGAATTTTTTTGGCTGCTTTATGCTAAGATACCTCCTTTTATATTCTTAGTTTTGTAATATTGCATAAGCTACATACTCCTAATAGACCTCAGTGTTTTACAGGCTTGTGGATTAAATATTTGTGTAACTTACGTGAAGTTGTAAAGTAATTTTACGTGTGTATTTAGACTTGGAGCTGTGTAAGAGCAACAGTGAGTAATGATGAACACTTTGTTGCTGTTTATTGTGGAATTTATAGTATTTAGTAATAAATTGCAAACCTGCCCATTTAATCCCTTTGATAAAACATTGTGACTGTAATTTAGGTGACTTGGTTAGTGGTAGAAGACTGGGTGTTCCTGTAGGTTTTCTGGAACTGTGTTTGAAGATACATAGATGAAGGGCTCTAAAGTGTTGTATTGAACAAGGGAGAGAAGCTTTGCTAGAGCGTTGCAGACTAGATGGGATCCATCTTAGGGTGCTGAGAGAGCTGGCAGATGAGCTGGCCAAACCATTCTCTATCATTAAACAAGAATCCTGGCTCACTGGAGAGGTTCCTGAAGACTGGAAGCTGCCAGTGTGGTGCCCATCCAGAAGAAGGGCCAGAAGGGCCAGAAGCTTGACCTCAATGCCAGACAAGGTTATGGAACAGTTCAACATGATCACACAGCATCTACGGGATGGCCAAGGGATCAGGCCCAGCCAGCATGGGTTTAGGAAGGGCAGGTCATGCCTGACCAACCTGATCACCATTTACAATCAGGTTACCTGCCTGGTGAATCTGGGGAAGGCTGTGGATGTAGTCTGCCTGGACTTCAGCAAAGCTTTTGACACCATCTGCCACAACAAGCTCCTGGCCAAGCTGGCAGTTCATGGCTTGGACAGATTCACTCTGAAATGAGTCAAGAGCTGGCTGGAGGGCTGGGCCCAGGGAGTGGTGGTGAATGGTGCCACATTCAGTTGGCAACCAGTCACTAGTGATGTGCCACAGGGATCAGTGCTGGGCCCAGTCCTGTTCATTATTGATGACCTGGATGAGGGTATTGAGTCCATCATCAGTAAGTTTGCAGATGACACCAAGCTAGGAGAGGGTGTGGATCTGTTGGAGGGTAGGAGGGCACTGCAGAGGGATCTGGGCAGGATGAATGGGTGGGCAGAAGCCAGTGGGATGAGATTTAACAAGGCTAAGTGCAGGGTTTTACACTTTGGCCACAACAGCGCCAGGCAGCTCTACAGGCTGGGGACAGAGTGGCTGGAGAGCAGCCGGGCAGAGAGGGACTTGGGGGTGCTGGGAGATAGGAGCTGAAGATGAGGCAGCAGTGTGCCCAGGTGGGCAGGAGAGCCAGTGGCATCCTGGCCTGGATCAGGAATAGTGTGGCCAGCAGGCCTGGAGTACAGCCCTGTGAGGAGAAGCTGAGGGTGCTGGGGGTGTTCAGTCTGGAGAAGAGGAGGTGTAGGGCAGACCTTATTTTTTTCTACAACTACCTCAATGGAGGTTGTAGGCAGGTGGGGGGTTTGTCTCTTCTCCCAGACAACCAGCAACAGAACGAGGAGACACAGCCTCAACTAGTGCCAGGGGAGGTATAGGCTGAATATTAGGAGGAAGTTGTTGCCAGAGAGAGTGATTGGCATTGGAATGGGCTGCCCAGGGAGGTGGTGGAGTTACTATCCCTGGAGGTGTTCAAGAAAGGACTGGATGGGGCATTTAGTGCCATTGGCTAGAGCTGGATGCTAGGTTGGACTGCATGATCTTGGAGGTTTCTTCCAGCCTGTCTGATTCTATGATTCTAAATGCAGAGATGCTGGCAGAACTTGTACCTCTGGTATAGGTGGTTTCTGCCTTTATAGCCATACTGTAAAATGCCATTATTTCTTGGCATGCAGGGGAAAGCATCCTTAGATTCTAATCCATGTAAGTGATAGGATTTTTGGGCTGTGGAGGGAGGTGGAGTTGCGAGCCCTGGGTGTGTTTACAGGTTGTTTGGATGTGATTTAGGAGTGAACCTTGCAGAATAAGGTTATTAGTTGGACTTGGTGATCCCGAGGGTCTTTTCAACCTGAATGTTTCTGTGATTCTCTATTGGAGTCTGCGATAACCTAGTTCAGCAGAATCTGCAAGAAGACTGGTAGTCCTTTTTCCACATACAAAAACTAACACTAATGCAAACAGCAATTGCCTTAAAGGGTGAAGCAAAGAAATCCTTCGGTTCTGTGAAGAAAGCTGAAGGAGATTCAGATTAGATCAGGCTAATCAAAGGAAGCAAGACAGGATCAGCTGTGCCAAGGCAGCTAACTGTGCTTTTGACATCAGCAGAATAATTCCCAAAATTCCTTTGTGGTAGCCTCTGATATTTACCATTGTTGCAAATTGCTGGTTGGAGTTCTGAGTGGCTTAACTGAAGCTTTGTTTCACTGCAGTTCTTCAGTGTTTAGGACTCTGTCAGAACGTGGTTGGGGCCTCTAATGTGGCAGTTCATGAGATTATTGGATAAGGAATTGGCTGGATGGTGGCACACAAAGAGTGGTGATCAAGGGCACAATGTCCACCTGGAGACCAGTGACAAGTGGCATCCCTCAGGGGTCAGTGCTGTGACCAGTGCTGTTTAACATCTTTGTCAGTGACATGGACAGAGGACTCGAGTGCACTCTCAGCAAGTTTGCAGATGACACCAAGTTGTGTGGACAGTCGACTTGCTGGAGGGCAGGGATCCATCCAGAGGGACCTGGACAGGCTGGAAAGGTGGGTCCAGGCTAACCTAATGAAATTTAACAAGGCCAAGTGTAAGGTCCTGCACCTGGGTCGCTGCAATCCCCAGCAGGGATACAGGCTGGGTGGTGAGTGGCTGGAGAGCAGCTCTGAGGAAAAGGACCTGGGGGTCTGGGTGGATGAGAAGCTCACCATGAGCTAACAGTGTGCACATGCGGCTCAGACAGCAACTGTGTGCTGGGCTGCATTAAGAGAGGCATTACCAGCAGGGCAAGGGAGGGGATTCT
>VWZI01002176.1:32860-47939 GCA_013396835.1 Psilopogon haemacephalus
AAGATGATCAGAGGGCTGCAGCAGCTCTGCTATGAGGACAGGCTGAGAGAGTTGGGGCTTTTCAGCCTGGAGAAGAGAAGGTTTCGGGGAGACCTTATAGCAGCCTACCAGTACCTAAGGGGTCATACACGAGGGCTGGGGAGGGACTATTCACAAGGTCTTGTAATGACAGGACAAGGGGGAATGGGTTCAAATTGGCGGAGGGGAGATTTGAACTGGATGCTAGGATGAAGTTGTTCGCAGTGAGGGTGGTGAGGCACTGGAACAGGTTGCCCAGGGAGGTTGTGTCTGCTCCCTCCCTGGATGTGTTCAAGGCCAGGCTGGATGATGTCTTGAGCGACCTGATCTAGTGGGAGGTGTCCCTGCCTGTGGCACAGGGGGGTTGGAACTGGATGATCTTTCAGGTCCCTTCCAACCTAAACCATTCTATGATTCTACTGGATTTCTAAAGTATGCTGATATTGTGTGATTTTTTTTTTTTAACTGTTTTATCACATCCGAAGATGTGTTGCTCAACTTCTGATCCTATCCTGATACCTTTTTTACAACGAGCTCCCTGGTTTGTGTAAACTTGTAAAATTCAGAGGAACACAACCTGTTTTATCTAAAATGACTGATAAATACCAGGTAATGATGGATTGATTAATCATGGTAACTGAGCTGATGTGGATCTATGCAGTTAAAAAGCAGCAGGCTGTAAGTATAGTGATGTTTTGTTGTCACTTAAGAGGAGTATGAAATCTGAGGAAGTTGTCCTTGGAATTTAGAATGGAAAGAATGAGTTAGTTGACTATGTACAAAACTATTTTCCACTTTCCCTTTGACTTCTGTCCTTATCTTCCCTGGCAATAGTGCGCAGGGAAATGGTATCTTTGTTTTTATTGTTCCTGTGTGGTAATGGTAATTGTTCTGGCTTCTTACCTGTTCAGGAAGTATTCTCATTCCTCCCACCCAACAAAACACTGTATCAGTCATTGCCAATGTGATTTTTTTGCTTCATTTTCTAACTTGGGCCTTCCTGAATTCTCCAGTGGTCCCTGTATAAATCATCTGGCAAAATAAGGATTTTTGTTTCTCTCACCCCACTTTGCACTCTGGAATCAAGCAGATTTTGTTTGTGTCAGTGTTCGGCTATCCTATGCATGGCTAAACCTTGCATCTAAATTTTTATTTCTGGAGTTGCCTTCTTCCAAACTCACTTTTTCCAGTTGGTAAATCAATCTTATACATGGAAATGCGCTTATGGTTCTCTTGGGAATTTGCATTATGCTCTTGCCTTCTCCCTTCCCCCTTCTCAAGCCAAATCTCTTTCCAGGAAGGGAAAAGAATCCATGGATTAGATTGAGCTTTGGCTGAATGGGGTGTCTCATTTCAGATATACTTACTGCTGCTTCTCAAATGACCAAAACATAAGTGACAGCTGAGTTGTCTGTTTGCCGTGGGTCAAGGGCAGTCCATCTCAGCAGTTTCCCTTTCCTCTTCCCTAAGTTTTGCTTGGAAGCAGTAGTGCTTTGCCATTCTATGTAGTCATCCTCTAGTCATGAAGAGCAGATGGAAATACATCAGTTGTTGGACTGAATATTTATACATGAAACAGCTGTGAGTTCACGAGAAGTCACTGGGCTCAAAAGGATGGTGACCAAATTGTCAGTTCAGCAGGCTATATGTGTGCTCTTACATTGAAATAAAGCTCTACTAAAACTGTGAGAAACAGCCTGAGACTCACTAAAAGGAGAAGGAATGAAGTTGGACCACTTAAATGCAAATTCCTTTTGCTGGTGAATTTATAATTCTTTTTCTAGAGTATTACAAAAGTCCTCCTCTATTGCTGATAGTGTTTCATCCACTGATTGTGGATTTTACTGATGCTGTTCCTGGAGCAGCTAAAAGGATTGGTCTGAAATCTCCTAATAGTCTCCTTTCCTTCTGTAGTTTTATTAGGTAAGAACACTTATCCATCCACACTATTACCCAGTAGTGTTCTGGCCAGTTGATAACCTTCAGGTTCTTTTGGCCTCTTGATAACTCTGATTTTTTTCAATGTGAATTTCTACCAAAAAAGTTGAGATACCTGATGTGATCTTAGTTAACAATGAATTAAGTGTAACGAGAGTCATAATAAACATAATTGACAGTGATAATTAAGAGACCTAACTTGACTTTGCACATTGTTGAGGGGTTTTGCTGCCATCCATGTGCAAGTCAACCTTGATTTATTCCAATAATGCTGAGAAAAGGGAGGTGGAAGTCTGCCAATGGCCATTGGCTATTTGGTTGCAAAATGCAATGTGTTGCATGGACTGCTAAGCATAATGTGAAACAAAGTGCCATAAAAAACCCCCTTGAGTACGAAGTACATGACTGAAAAAACACTTTAATGGGAGAATGGGTAGTGTCATTAACTTCTTAAAATAGCTCTTCTGCAGAAAACTAAAGTAAATTGAGATTGTTGTTCTTGATCAGTAAAGATTGCAGCATATAAGGCTAAAACTGAACTAGATGTAAAACAAATTGGTGATTACAGACTTAAACACCCCGCACGCCCTCCTCCCCCAGACAAAACCAACAAATGCAAATCAAATTAAAACCAACAAACAAAAGTGAAAACCAAACTAACAAATCTTTGCAGGGGAACTTGCTGTTTTAGTAAACCACCTTTTTCTCAGACCTTGAGAGGAGTTGTGTCTGTTGGTCTGGAAAGCTTTCTAGTTTGAAGAGTTAAGATGTTTTTAATGTCTATGGTTAACACTTTTAGGAAATGGGAAGATAAATTAAATTGATCACACCACTAGCTTCTAGTGACTATAGGCCTTAGCAAATAAAATGCCCCCAAACCATCCCACCAATAAAACCCAAAGTAAACCCCCAAAAGATTGTCTGGCTGAATTGCTTTGCATGCATAGGTCTCACTTGTTTGTGAGAAGGGGTTTGCTTCTGGCTTGTGAAAGTTGCTGAGGCAGTGCTGGTGCCATAGAAGCCCTTGCAACCAGTATAAGAGAGGTGATTTGCAGCTGTATGTGTTTGGGGAATATAGTAGGAGTTAGGCTGAACCTGTTTTAGAATCATAGAATGGTTTAGGTTGGAAGTGACCTCAAAGATCATCTAGTTCCAACCCCCTGCCATAGACAGGGAGACCTCCCATTAGAACAGGTTGCTCAAAGCCTCATCCAGCTTGAGCACCTCCAGGGAGGGAGCAGCCACAACCTCCCTGGGCAACCTGTGCCAGTGTCTCACCACCTTCACTGTAAACGACTTCCCATCCAGTTTCAATTTCCCCTCTTCCAGTTTAAACCCATTACCCTAATAATACCTTGTGAATAGTCCCTCCCCAGCCCTCCTGTAGGCCCCCCTCAGATACTGGAAGGCTACTGTAAGGTCTCCTGGAAGCCTTCTCTTCTCCAGGCTGAAGAGCCCCAGCTCCTGTAGCCTGTCCTCATAGAAGAGGTGCTGCAGCCCTCTGATCATCTTCATGGCCCTCTTCTGGACTTTTGCAGTCCTTTAAATGAGCTCTCTGTGGGCTTTTAATTTTGGGTGCTCTTCTGTTATACTTGAATCTGTGCAGTTGGTCTAGATAATGGGAACTGAGAGCATGCTGTTCATAGATGTGAATGGTACTTATATATAATATATATATATATATATATATTTTCAAGTCTGCAGCTTTTTTGCTTCAGACTCAATGGACTAAAGCTCTGCTCTACGAGTTTCTGTAAAGTAAGTTGTCAGAGAGATCATATTCTGATAAATGTTTGTGTTTTTTTCAGCCATATATTGGGGTGGGATATCTTGCTTTGGTGTGAAAGCATTAGTAAGTGGAACCGTGTCGCCATTTCCTAGTTGAGTGTCAGGTTTACAGTTTGAGGGGTGGGAGTCATCAGTGTGTGCTCATGGAGATAGCAGATATGGTTAATAACCTAGCTGTCTTTTGTGGGTTTTGAACAGTCTTTTGGACACAGTAGGATAACAAAGTATCTTGAACCTTGACTGATGACTTTGGTAAGCAGAGATCCAGGGTCACGGTGCTGTGTACTTCATTGTGTCTTTGGAAATATTCACCAAGGATAAGAGAGGTTGACTGTCTTGTTGGGGAAACATTAATTAATCTGTTCATCTGTTTACTTTCATGGTTTTGGAAGTATTTATGACTGTTGAATTTGAATTTTAATTCTTGAATGGTGGAAGTGCAGAAGCTGTATGTATCTAGCCACATGCCCATGTTATCCTGGAGTATCTACTAGGACCGTGACTGGTGATGGTGTAACATAGAAGTTCCAAATAATAGCACACCGAAGGTTTTTTGTGGAGTTTGTTTGTTGGGGTTTCTGTGTGTTTGATTGTGTGTGGGGTTTTTGTTTGTTGTTGGGTTTTTGTTTGTTTTTTTTAACTGTTTGTATTGAAATACTTTGTCAGGGCTTCTTTTTGTCAATGTTCAGTGTTCTGTCATGATTTCTGCTCCGGAGTCTGAGGAAAAGAAGTTTGGATAAAAAGTCTCGGCTTTACTTCTCCTGTAGCTGAGCTTTTAATTCAGCAGCTGGCTAGCACTAATGATACTGTGTAAGCTAACTATAAAGACCGAAGAGGTTATTCCATGCCAGTTGTGCCACTTTCCTGGAAAGAAATAGTGCAGGGACAACCAAAGGAGAGAAGAAAGCTTACCAGTAGACTTGAGTGGCACTGCAGCTACTTCTGTTAGTTACTGATGTGGAGCAATATTGGGTTATTGTGCCTTACAGGCTGTGGATACCAGGTGTGGTTTTCTTCAATCCTGAGGGCCAAGAGATCAGGTGTAATGGCTAGTTTTCTATCTTGCTGATTTTTCATCTCCTTAAAGGAATCTTGTACAACATTAATGGTTTTCTGTGATTATCCCGCAAATGGAGCGGTAGTTAGTGTTAGCTCTTTCCAGTAACTATATTTCAAAAGCATTAGAGCAGTAAACTGAAAATCCAAATATTTTAGTAGCAATGAGATGAAGCTGCAAAGAAGAAATTTGTTGTGGGTGACATGGACAGAGGCATTGAGTGCACCCTCAGCAAGTTTGCTGATGACCCAACCTGTGTGGTGCAGCAGACAGGATGGAGGGCAGGGATGGCATCCAGAGGGACCTGGAGAGGTGGGCACAAGTCAACCTCATGAGCTTCAACAAGGCCAAGTGCAAGGTCCTGCAGCTGGGTGAGGCAATCCCAAGCACAAATCTGGGCTGGGAAGTGACTGGATGGAGAGGGACATCCCTGGGGAGAGGGACTTGGGGGTGCTGGTGGCTGAGAAGCTCAAAATGAGGCAGCAGTGTGCACTTGCAGCCCAGAAAGCCAAGCAGAGCCTGGGCTGCATCAGGAGGAGTGTGGCCAGCAGGTGGAGGGAGGTGATTCTCCCTCTGTACTCCACCCTGGTGAGACCCCACTTGGATTACTGCATCCAGGTCTGGAGCCCCTGGGACAAGAGGGATGTGGACATGCTGGAGCATGTCCAGAGAAGGGCCACGAGAATGCTCAGAGGGCTGCAGCACTTCTGCTGTGGGGACAGACTGAATGAGTTGGGGCTGTTGAGTCTGGAGAAGAGGAGGCTCCGAGGCCACCTTCTTGTGGCCTTCCAGTATCTGAAGAGGGCCTACAGAAAAGCTGGGGAGGGACGTTTTAGGGTGTCAGGGAGTGCCAGGAGTAGAGGGAATGGAGCAAAGCTGGAGGTGGGGAGATTGAGAGTGGAGGTGAGGAGGAAGCTGTTGAGCATGAGAGTGGTGAGAGCCTGGAATGGGTTGCCCAGGGAGGTGGTTGGGGCCGCAACCCTGGAGGTGTTTGCAGCCAGGCTGGCAGAGGCTGTGGGCAGCCTGATGTAGGGTAGGGTGTCCCTGGGCATGGCAGGGGGGTTGGAACTGGATGATCCTTGTGGTCCCTTCTAACCCTTACTGAGTCTGATTCTCTGGATTTGTTTTGGGGAGTTCTTTGTGTGAAGCAATGTGAAGAAATACTTTGCTTGCTTTTTCAGTTCCTCTGGGCATTGCTGGCAGAAAGCCTACTACGGTTTAGTATTTGAATGCATGGTGCAAGACTTGATGATGGTGCCTAGAATTATTATTAAACTGTACCTGAGTTTCTGCAGTCATCAGCTGGCATAATTGGCATGTTGGTACCTATTTTGGTGCTTCTGAAAGTATGAAAATCAGCGTGTGTATGTTTCATGTTTGTGATGGGCTGAGTTCCTTCTGTTGAACTGCTGATCTTTGTCTAAGGGGCAACATGTATATTTTTCCAAATAAGCTTAAACCTTGTCCCTGGAGATCTTCTGGAAATAAGTTTTGTTTAATGATCTTTTTGTTTTAACCTAGACTGAAGTGAAATGAGTCTGTGCTTCAGTCTAGAACTGAGAAATTTGTTGTATGTATTATAACACACAGAATCACAGAGTGCGTTAGGTTGGATGGGACCCTTGAAGGTCATCTTGTACAGCC
Organism: Psilopogon haemacephalus; assembly: GCA_013396835.1. Lineage (NCBI taxonomy): Eukaryota > Metazoa > Chordata > Aves > Piciformes > Megalaimidae > Psilopogon > Psilopogon haemacephalus. The sequence goes on from VWZI01002176.1 coordinate 39,306, forward strand.
CCGCCCTGCAGTGAGCAGGGACATCTTTAACTAGATAGGGCCCTGTTTTGTTTGACCTTGAATGCTTTTAGTGGTGGGACCTCTAGTGCCTCTCTGGGCACCCTGTCCTGGTATTTCTCTACTCTTACTGTAAAGAAATTTCTCCTAAATTTACCCTTTGGATGCAATCAGTCAACTGATTCCATACCCACTGAATGCTCCACCCAGCTAATCCATCTCTTCAGTTCAGAGAGAAGGATGTTGTGGGTGACTCTGTCAAAGGTTTTACAGAAGTACAGGTAGATGACATCTGTTGGTCTCCCCTTGTCCACTGATGCAGTCACCCCCACTGTAGAAAGCCAGTAAATTCGTGAGGCAGGATGTGCCCTTGGTGCAGCCATGCTGGCTGTCTCCAGTCACCTTCCTGTGCTCTGCCTGTTCCTGTATAGCTTCTAGGAGGATGACTTCCATCATCTTCCCAGGCAGAGAGGTGAGGCTGTGACAAGTCCTCTTCCCCTTTCAAAAATGGGCAGTTTCCTTTCTTCCAGTCCCCAGGGACTGCACCTGACTGTTATGAATTTTCAAATACCATGGAGATTGGCTTGGTAACTATGGCAGCTAATTCCCTCAGGACTCGGATGCAACTCATCAGGTTCATGTAACTGTAAATTAGTGCAATGCAGATGAAGCTTGGGCTTGACATGAGTGTCTGTCAGTTGTTTTCTCTTCATGACAGTGTGAATGCAGTTGAGCTGGATGCAGCGTTAGTTGTTTACTGAATTCAGTTCCTTTTTGGACTCAGTAGTCATGCCAGTTAAGCATATTTGAGAGGTCAGCTCTATAGGATAAGTAGATAACTTCCTTGAGTTGGGATCTCTAATGGTCTGTAATTTTGCAAGGTGTCTTTGGTAATGCTCTGTATTTGCATAGTAATTGCCTGTTTTTAAATTCTTTGCCAGGAGACATGGGACTAATGCTCTAGGTAGCACCAGTGAAGTTGGAGTCTTGTCATAAGATCTCACTTTCAGTTTTGCAACTGGTGTGTACCGTAATCATCTAGGCTGTAAGTTTTTGTGCTGGTTTGAACTAATTGGAGGATTTGAATGAGGAATTAGACTACAGGCTGAGAAAGGAAGACACAGATGATGCTGCTTCCCTCAGAGCTCTACTAAGAAGGGAAAAAAATGTTTTAAGAGTTGTAACCCAAATGTAGATAAGTCAGACTGCTTCAGGCCTCTCTGGGCTGTGGTTGCTTTTTGCATGGCTCCATTGTCCCTGCCTTTTGTAGCCGATTCTCAATAATTCTAACTCCTTTCCTACTGCTAATCCCCTTGGCCCATCTACCTTTGCCTATCTGCTGCATCAACAGATGGTGAGATAAGATTGGGGAAGGGGGGAAAGGTGGTAGGGGTGGTTAGAAACCCCTCTTAGGGATTTTGATCTCTGGGAGGACTGTGGTATTTCTGTATTATCTTTTCACTGTATATATCTGTAAATCTCTGTTCTACATTGTAAATATCTGCTTGTATATTGTACGTAACTGTAAAGAGAAAGCTTCATTTATCAACTTCCAGCATTCTGAGTCCTAGCCTGGGTTATTTCAAAGTGTGTGTGTGGCGGGGAGGGGGCAGGCAATTGCCAAACCACCACAGTTTTCAAGCCAAGTGTCTGTCTTGAGCTTAATTGTTTAAGAAGTTTCATCCAGGTTGATACTGATGCTTCAGAGAAAAGCACCTGCTTTGTTGCATCTGTTGATGCCTTAAACTTTTGTACTTCAGCAGTGTGAAGCAGAGACCTAAACACAGTGAGACAGGCAGGCCATCTTCATACTGAGGAAGTATTTCCAGGTAAATAGATTTTTAGATAATAAAGTTTGAAAATAATTGTAACTTTCTAGATTAGTCTTACTTGGAAACTCTTTTCTAAAGTCTACATACTTGCTCCATAATCTAGGGTACCAGTAGCCTGTGTTGTCATACATATGATGCTGTATGAAGCAATTTGTTCAGCTTACAATGCTTACTGGTTTTATGGTTTAAAAAATGTATGACATGTACAGCCTGTGCAGGTCAAACCTTCAGGATGGGAAATGCAAGACAGAAATGTACAACATATCTTCCCTTGTCTGTGTTGCATCTGATTAAGCTGGTTAATATCCTTAGAAATGGTTTGCTCCATTATGATACAAGCTTCTCTGGAGGAAGAGGAATTGAGATTTTCTAGTAGAAAATCTGTGCAACAGCAGCCTCTTTTTGCAGAGGCAGCAGGCTTGCAGGTATTAACCTCAATATTCAGATAACGGAGAACTAGATTTGGTACAGGTATGTTGCAGTTTGTGGGATGCAAACATCTCTGCAAATGCTGCTGAAATGGCTTTGGTTATCAATTTGTAGGATTCAAATGTACCTTGTAAAACAAATACCCATGGCAAAATGTCTGCTTTCCCATGGGACTTGAGGGAATGCTGAAATGGATAGAAGGAGCTGCATTTATTTTTACTGGATTTGCAATTATCTTTATCCTTTTCTCTTAAATATATTTTAAGCTACAGGCTTTGTATGTGTGGTTTGGATTTTTCACATCAAATTAGGCTCTTGTTGTTTAGCATTTAAATGAAGTAGGGCCAGCAGCAAACACTGTTGCTATACACACTATGGAGTTAGAAATGTTTGTGGGTTGTTTGCTTTTTAATGATAGTAATCATGTAGGAGGGGGGATTGTGAGCAGAGGGAGGGAAAAAAAAAATCGAAGTCCAAAGAAATCTATGTAAATGAAACAAGTGCAAAAAAAATCTGAGCAGTCTAAACATAGCTCTAATCAGAGTGGTTTTGACTTCTTTCAATTTTATTCTAGTGTTTGTTCCATTGTATAGAAATTCCATATTAATTAGCTCAGAGCCTGGTCTGTGCTATGTCTAATGTTGTTTGTCCCTCTAGGGAAGTGGAAACTTTGAAGTGATTTGGAAGGAAGGCCTGTCAGGAGCTTATATTAGGAAAAGTTATTGGATTACCTGGAAATTGTTTCCTCCGTTTTAGAAAAAATGAAATTTGAGTACTTGTACCTGTAGTCTCTCCTATAGCCTTAATGGAATAGGATGGTGAAATTTTGTCTGTCGTTGGAAAGAGCATGAGTTTTGCAGAGAAGTGTCCTGTTTCTACAAAGCTAATCACTGCCAGTAGATCTCTTGTGAAGTCCTTATTTAGGTGAAAGCACATCGAAGTCAGTTGAGATAAGAGTTCATAGTGGCACAAATTTCAGTTAGCTGTATATGTGTGACTAATTTTGAAATGGAGTCCTTTGGACTGAGTCAGCAATTTAGAATGTTGAGTGTGCTCAGACTATCTCTGATTTGTATTAAGCATTAATTTGCTCTGCAGATGAAGAGCCAAACAGGTTGGTGATGTTGAACCTTAGTCACTAGAAGGTGACTAAGTATGGCTCGGGTCTGTCTGAGAAAGTATACTCTGAAATTGAAAGTCACAAGAAAGTTTGTGAGGCTCAGCATGTGTTGGAAGCATAGGAGAGATTAAAATAGCATCAAAAAACCAGCAGCCGCTGTAGCCAAAGTGCTTTTAAGACAAGAGCAAGCTAGGGGAGGAGGTAGAACTGCAATTCTTTGCATTTTGGACTTTGATTACTTGCAAAGTGAAATTGCAAGGGCAGTGTCAGATGGACAGATGTTGCAACTCTCTCTGAAGAAGGCTGTTAATTTATTTTTTTTTTTTTCCTACTAGTAGCTTTGAAGATAAGGCTTCAATTCTAAGATTGAGCTATCCAGCTTCTGTTTATTAGCTTGTTCGACTCGTCCAGGCTGGTCCAGTTAATCACAAATTCTGAGTTTCAAAAGTTACTACTCTTCATTCTAATAACGTTGTTGGCTACTGAAGCATCTTTTCAGTATTTCCAAACCCTTCAAGAGCACATATGATGAAAAAGTAGAAAATGAGGGGTGGATAAATTACTTCTCTTGCCTTTCTGCTTCTTTTATACCACTTCAATTTAGTGGCCGAAACTAAGAAACTTGAAGTTCTAAGTACAGAACCCATGGTGGTAGTGAGGAAAAATGTTCCAAGATTTTTCTTACCTTGTGAGGATTTAGAACTTTGTAATGATACTTCCACATTTTGATCCCTTAGGTCTTAGATTGGAATTCCCAAGAGCCTGTGTTACACAGCTGTCCATTTAAAGTACTGAGGTCTATGTTTGGATTGTAGCTGTCCTGTGGAAGAATCATTGTGAAGGAGAAAAAAATCCAAAGCTATCTGAAACTCTTCAGGAGGAGTCAATATCTCCAGATACTGAGCACTGAACTATTAGAATTGTCTGGAATGTTCACTGTGGCCCTTGGATTGTGTCTGAGTTAATTGTAGACATGGAAGTAGAAAAAGGATGGGCGAATTAACTGGTTTATAGGTGCTTCCAGACTACTGGTTATATGGATGTCATTCTGGCTTCTACTTGCATCCTGTTGCGTGGTGGTTGGACAGAAAGCTCATGTTCTGAAAAATGAGTATGGCTGCTCAATCAGGTACCTCTCTGCCTGTGAAAATAAGTCTTGGGTAGGTTCAGTTGTCTCAAGAGAGGAGAAAGATAATTGAGTAACTTTCTGAGCAAGAGCACATGCCCTTGTTTAAACTGTTGGATTTGAGAGTAAAGCGGAGTCTGTGTCTTATCTTCATGATACTGTCTTCACCTTACTTAAAATTGTTTTACTGGGACGTTGTCTGGGGTTGTGTAGTAGGGCAAGAAGGAATTTAAAGGGAATTACAGAATGTCTCAAATGGAGTTAATGACTTACCCCACAGAAAGGTAGTATTGTCATTGAAGCGAGAGATGCAGAACCAGCATATTTGTGCAAATTTTCTGACAATCCTCTTGCCCTTCAATTCCAGCTTCTGTGGCTTTTTATGTGTGTAGACCTGCTGAGCACATAAGAGAGTTCACATGGAGCTGTGGTGCTAGGGAAAATTTTTCTGTGTTGAGCCTGATTAATAATGAATAATTTTGCTGTGTGATGCACAGAAGATCAGCCATCAGCTGTTTTCCTGCATGGAAAGCATATTTCAATCTTTAACTTCACTTTTAGAATGATGCCCTTTAGTTCCCAACTAAATCAAATTTTGAATTGCGGGTAGAATTCTTCATTGTGATAAAGTAGGAGGTAAATTGATAACAAGGAATCTTGTTTCCAGGTTGAAATGACCTATTTAAGGCAGGCCTTTTGGACCATGAGATCCTCAGAGATTACTGCTTGTCTTCAAGGAGTTCCTTCTGTATTCCTGTTCAAACAATTAAAATAAAGTGGCAGAAGACCAAAGGCAGACAGTATGGAAGTCAAGTGCAGTGTAATGAGAAACAGGCATTTGGATAAGCCGTACCACTTCAAATAGCTGATTCATAGATAGGTTATGGTGAGTGTCTGAGGTCTTCTGGCAGTGCAAGATATTTCCAGCAGTAGTCTTGATGAAAAAATAAAGACTTGTTTAATACAGAGTAGCCTTGCCAATACCAGTAATAATGCTATGCAGTCCCCAGACTCCAGGAAAGACATCATGAGTGCTCGTCTGAAACTTCTAGCACTTTTCTGTGGCTGGCTGCTTTGAATCACCTTGGAGATGATTGTTGATAATACTTCATCTCTTTTGCACCACTGAATTGTAGTTGTCAAAGACTTCTTAGAGATCAATCCAACACTTTTATTTTTGCCCCAGCTTTAGGGGTTTTTGGTGTGGTGTTTGGTTTGTGTGGTGGTTGTTTTTTGGTGGTAGGTTGGTTGATTTTCCCCTCTCCCCAGTTTCTATGAAGATAGTACTTACGTAAATTTTTTTCAGGGTTGAACTGTAAAGCTAATTATGCTTCTGGATACAGAATATGCTTTACTGTGCCAATATTAATTGTTCCTCCTACCACTTCCCTGCTGTTAAATATTTGAGTCTTTTATTTCTCCTGACTTAGCTATGATCTGTTTCCTTGCACTGTGAAAGTTAATGTGCATATTTTTAATTTTACTTACTAGTGGTACATTTAATAGTCTGAAATGTTTTTTACTTTGTGAGTGGCATCTTAGGTATACCTCTTGCATTGGATTTGCAAGGATAGATGTACACAGTGCATTGTAAACAAAACTCTCTTGCACTGATATGAACATATCAATACAATTCTCTTGCACTGATATGAAAGTCTGCAGAAAACCTGCAAATGATGTCCAAACATAACTTTGTAAGTCAAATAAACATGGTCAAATTACTGCAGCTTCCTTTTATGAGAAGCCAGAGATGAAGATGGGCGTTCTGATAGATCACAGGGAGACTGAGTCATTGATGCAGCAAGGATTAATAAAAACAAGCACTCCTCCAATGTGTTTTAATATCTTCGTTTGTGAAATGCTAGTGCTAATAGTATATTTATGCAAGGCATTTCTGAGATCTCACCTACAATGCAAACTTAGGTCACCCTGCAAAACTTGCAGTTTCTGCTTTCACAGATGGACAGAACTTTAGAGGTTGGAAGTGACCTCCAGAGATTGAGTCCAACCTCCCTTCTCAGGCAGGATCACCCAGGGTAGTTCACACCGGAATGCATCCAGGTGGGTTTTGAAAGTCTCCAGAGAAGGAGATGCCACAACCTCTTTGGGCAGCCTGTCCCAGGGCTCTGTCACCCTCACTGTAAAGAAGTTTCACCTCATGTTGAGCTGAAACCTTCTGAGTTCCAGTTTGTATCCATTGGTCCTTGTCTTATTGCTGCTGACCACTGAAAAGAGATTGCTCCACTCCACTTGACACCCACCCCTCAGATATTTGTGCACATTGGTAAGATCTTCTCTCACCCTTCTCCAGCCTAAACAGCCTTAGGGCTCTCTGTCTGTCTTGCTAAGGGAGATGCTCAAGTCCCCCAAGCATCCTCATGGCTCTGCTTCCATGAGATCTCTTTTTTGTTCCAAGGCAGATAAAAAAAAAACCCAAATGTGCAGAATGCCTGACAGCAATTTGTGAGATTTATGACGAGTTCTTGAAGGATCAATGGATGAGAAGTTTATTTCTGAGAGAGATGTCTGGTGTGGAGTTCTCAAGTGATTATTGTAATGGTTTTCCATTGCCTGCCAGTACATGGTGTACACTGTGTAAGTCATCCTGTCATAACTGGTAGTAATCCACAGTTTTGTAAAGTACCCTCTTTGGAAGCATTTGCAGAAGAAGCAAAGCTGGGCAGAGTAGCTCTTCTGCTATCATCAGACTGCACATGCAATGTATGCACCACTGTTATGTGTAAACTTGAAGCTAAGGTGTACTGCAGGCTGATGGGAGTTCATTTTACAACTAGAGGAGTCATAGAATCATAGAATGATTTAGGTTGGAAGAGACCTTAAAGATCATCCAGTTCCAACCCACTAGAACAGGTTGCTCAAGGCCTCATCCAGCCTGGCCTTCAACACATCCAGGGAGGGAGCAGCCACAACCTCCCTGGGCAATCTGTGCCAGTGTCTCACCACCCTCACTGTCAAGAACTTTCTCCGAACATCCCATTTATATCTCCCCTCTGCCAGTTTAAACCCATTCCTCCTCATCCTGTCATTATAAGACCTTGTGAATTGTCCCTTCCCAGCCCTCCTATAAGCCCCCGTTCAGGTACTGGAAGGCCACTCCAACGTCTCCTCATAGCCTTCTCTTCTCCAGGCTGCAGAGCCCCAACTCTTGCAGCCTGTCCTCATAGCAGAGGTGCTCCAGCCCTGCAGGGGGCAGACTTAACAGGGACTGCTGCTTAAATATTTGTGCCAGAAGTTTAAGTTTATTGCCTCTAGGCTTCGTACTGACACTTTTGCAAGAGAACCAGTCAGAGGCACAGGGTCATTGCTAGTTCCTGTGTACTTCCTATTTTGATTGTTCTTAGTAAATATTTCATGTCATCTCGATGGTTGTGTGTGGTTTCCAATGAGCATATTAATGCAAACTTTCAGCATACCGGAAAGTGGCTGTAGGTAACTCTTCCCTTTCATCCATAGCTTTGTCAAATATGCGGGATGAAGAATTTATGATACTTTAAATGGATTTGCCTTTATCAGAACCGAACCATTTGAGGATTCATTCCAGTGCCTTAGACACGTACTTACTCATGAAAAGACTCTTAACAGAAATATGTGAAACAGTTGTTCTTTAAATGTAATGAGCAGTTAAATCTGCAAAGCAACCTGAATAGCTTATGGAGGGTTTTTTTTTTCCTCAAGGTATTGTTACTTCTTGGATGGAGAATTGGATTTCTGTAGTAAAATGATTGGATGTGCTTTCTTTCACTGATGAAAGAGTAGGTTTGGTTCAAAATGGGAACTTATGTGAGCATCAGAACTCTTAATGAGGCATTTGAGCCAAAGTGACAAGATAGTCCAGCTGGTTAGTAGCTCATCAAGAATTCAGTTCATCTAACCCTTCAATTCTGTAATAAGCTGTATGTGACAAACATAAGCCTTATTGTGAGGCTGTATCAAGCAGCAAACTTACCTGTTTACCTTCCATGGACCAGATAGCAATTCAGAAGTAAAAATAAATGGATGAGTTCTCTTTTAATATAGACTAGCATTTTGGTTACTGTCACTTGGTTACTGTTTAGCCTCTTAAGATGAATAAATCAAATAAGTTTTAGCTGTTTTTTTTTTTTTTTTTT
>VWZI01002176.1:47952-71290 GCA_013396835.1 Psilopogon haemacephalus
TTTGTTTTTTTTTTTTTTTTTTTTTAGGCGTCTGTGTAAGGAAACACAATTTCTGCCCAGGGCAACCCTAGAATAAAAGTGGCTGAAGCTTAAACAGTTGCTTGCCATTCTTTGACCAGATTCCTGAGGACCTGAGAGATTTTGGAGGAGGTCATGCCTAAACCATAGACTTTATATATACTGTTCTAATTTTTTTTTTCTTAGTAACTGCATGAAAAGTCAAGGGAAAAACAAGCTTCACTTACTCTGAAGCTGCTATGTAGCTTTCATGGCTGAAGTATGCGGGCTTCCCAAAGGAATCTGTGGGATTAAGCAATGCACTGACAAACCTTAGTCATTGCTTGTTGCGGAAGTGGAATTTGGTTCAGTACTTCCGTTTGGTCTCCTTGGCCTTGTAAGTGTTTGTGCTGAAGTGAGAGTGAGGAGTACCACAGGCATGGGTTAATGGGTATGTTCACACACACCAGATCAAGAAAACAAGCTACTAATCCAATAGTGGCTCGCAGATGGTGTTTAATTTTCCTGGGAAAAGCATGGTGCTCTGCTGCCAGTTGTGCCATATTTGAGCTTCCTAAATTTGAAGTGGAGGCCTAAAAATCTGTACTGACTGAATTATTTGGTGTGATTCACACAAGACCATTCTATTCCTTTTGGAGTTGTACAGATTCTGTTCCCTGTCTTTGTACCTTCAGGAGGGGCTTGAGGTACATCTGTCTGCCTCAGTCTCAAGCATGCTTGCATCTGTCTCTGGTGAGCACTGGGTATGGGCCAATACTGCACATGGAATTGCAGTGCTGTGACATAGCAAGGCTGACATTTTTGGCATTGGTGAGAATAAATTTTCTCACAGTCCTGCTGTAATAAAAAAACCCTTGTTCTTGGGAGGCATACTTGCAAGATATCTTGTGATCTTAAGAAACATTCTCACCTACTGTTGTCCTGCAGAAAAGCAAAAGTGTTTCTGTGTTTCTCTGCTGCTGTGTTTACAATGCATTTTGGTATTTGCATGCTCCTTGCACTTCTGATCCCACTTCTGACGCTTCTTCAGTGTGAGGAAATAAGGCATCGTGGTTTTGTTCTCACCAAGCTAGGGCACTTGTCTCTGAAGTAGTGCTGCTAATTTTTATTTAAAGCATCTTTTGCTTGTTGTAGTTATTCCTTACTGCCTGCTTCCTTGTAGCAACAATAACAGCATTAGCAGTAGACTTTTTTCCTGAATATTCTTAGGAGTTCTGGGATCCTGGAAACTGGATGATTTAGCCAAGTTTCTTTTTTTCTAGCTTAAGACCTGAAAGGACCATGTAATCATGACTAGTTAGGGGCCACTTGTGTTTAATGGTGCTGTAACTTGGTGCAAGGAAGCACAAATTTCAGTTCTAATGCCTTTTGTGGCATAGGTTAAGTCTATGCCATTGCTGCCACCCAGTGTCTTAGGTGATGCTACTACTGCTACTGGCACAGGTGCTACTGCATATGTAAAAGTGGGAATTGACCACGTCAAGGAATGTCATTGTCCCCTCTTCTCGCATGGTGATGAGTCATAGCTTCGTCAAAACTTAAAAACAGTTGCAGGAACAAATGGGAGGCCATGCTGGTGCCTGTCACACACACATAGGCTTTAGCTGCAGGTACCCTTTTTTCCATGATAAGGCTAAACTGTATCTCTTACTTTCTGAAGCTTACTCAAGTGTTGATTCTTTCAGGATATGTATGATTGACTTCTAAAGACCAATATCTGACTGAAAGGCTTTTGTCTGTTCCCCTTCCACCTAACCACTGAGGGTTTAATTTTTCTCCTCTTCCTGCCATCATTTTCCCTAAGTATCATCTGTCAAGATAAATGCAATTTATCTTGTTGCAGCAGCAACAAACTTATGGCAGGTGTATGCATCACTTGTCTCTGTCAGTGCCAAGAGGAAGGACAAGGACCGATTCTATGTTTTGGTGTCTTAACAGAGCAGCTTCATTGTCTTATGAATTTTGTGCTGCACTACTATTGTGGTGCAGTACAATGCCAGAAATGAAAGTACAGAAGAGCATGTACAGATTGATGTTTTTCAGCAGAAAACTGGACAACTAATAATACTTAAATGTTTCACTTAGGGTACTTGCTTGTGTACTTTTTTAGAATAAAATAGAATTGGCCAGGTTGGAAGAGAGCTCCAAGATCATCCAGTCCAAACTATCACCCAGCCCTATCCAATCAACAAGACCATGGACATAAGTGCTCCATCCAGTCCTTTCTTGAACACTTCCAGGGATGAGGACTCCACCACCTCCCTGGGCAGCCTAATCCAATGCTAATCACTCTCTCTGGGAAGAACTTCTTCCTAACATCCAGCCTATAGCTCCCCCGGAACAACTTGAGGCTGTCCCCCCTCGTTCTGTTGCTGGTTCCCCGGGAGAAGAGACCAGCCCCACCTGTTTACAACCTCCCTTTAGGTAGTTGTAGACAGCAATGAGGTCTCCCCATAGTCTCCTCCAGGCTAGACAACCCCAGCTCCCTCAGCCTTTCTTGAAACTTAAAGCATTTTGAATGTCTTGTGTAAAAAGCCTGCAAAAAAATTATTTACCCTTTTATCAGGAACTTTAAAATGTTAACAGATTTAAGCCTAATCTTACACTGCCACCTCTTACACTGTACTGTTGTCTTTCTCAAGATGATTTGCTTATTCCATCAAGATTGTCTGTAGTTTTATATAAATTGGTTATCCCTGTGGAGACTTGCCAAGCATCAATGTGAAATTGTACTGTTATGAGAATTGTCCTTCACTTCTCTACCCATCCTCAGGAACTTTGTCTTCTGGTTTCAAACTAAGATGAGGAGGAAAGACATAAAGTTTTGGACCCTTTACTACAAGAAAGATACTGAGGTTCTGGAGCACATCCAAAGAACAGTAAGGAAGCTGGTGAAGAGTCTAGAGAAAAAGTCTTATGAGAAGGAAGTGCAGGAGCTGGAGTTGATTAGCCAGGATGCATGCTTTAATAACAGCAGCTCTTCAGCTCAGTTTAACAGTTTGTGTTCAGTGGCTTGTAGAGAGGTGTATTGGTGGAAGTATCTGTGGTGCTGCTTGTTCAATTTCCATGTCATCTGCTTCACAGGGATTCATTTTGAGCAGTCTTGTCTCTTCTGCCTGTATTCTATCTAGTTAGTGTTCTAACATTGAAAAGTCTAAAGTGATTTATTTGTTGACATAAAAGTAGACGCAGTTGTTATGCAGGGAGACTTCCGTTTTTGGGTACCAACTGAGTAATGCAGGATGATTTTAAAAATCAGCGAATGCTTTGATATTTTGTTAATCTGGCTCAGTGGTCACTGTGCCCTTTTCTTTTTAACTGCTAGATTTTTTCAGGATGAGAACACTGCAGCTCACAAAGCCTCCCTTCCATTAACAGCGCCGAATACCAGAAAACAGCCTTGCTAGCTTCTTCTCTGATGACCCCTCATTAACCTTGCCTAAAAGGCTTGCAAAGCCTTTCTCATATGCTGCAGAAATGCACACAGAAGAACATTTGTCTTGTGTATACTACTTCTTCATCTGCATAATAGGTTGGTAGCAGCAGTGTCTTCCTCTCAAGTTGTCAGACGTTGGGAGAGCCTGATGAAGTGCTGTTTGCTGTAACCTCAGCACAGGTAGTTTAGCATGGTTTTGATTCAGAGTGGCTATAATTGAACAGCACTTTGAAGTCTGTCATGGCTGTGCATTTTCAAATCAGACTACTTGACAGTTTACTGCTGCTAACTTTTCAAGTGTGATTTCTAGTACATCTCTTTGGATAAAAGCTACGTAGTGTTGGGCCAATGTAGTTGGAAGAAAAAAAGAACCCCAAACACTATCAGTGCCCCTCTGCCTCCCCCTCTTCCAAAGAAACAAAACCCCCAACAAACCAACTTAACCTTGCCAACTTTCCCTGCAATATAACTGTGCAGAGTTTCTGGATGCAGGGGCAGCATAGGCAGAAAGCTACCAAAACCTATGTAGTATGTAAAGTGTCCACTCCTTTGGTTTCTTCTTTACTGATTTCCGCCCCGCCCCCTGCCCTTATGTTAGGGAAAGGAGAACAGTTCTTTAATCTGTGTAGCAGCTCACACAATGAGCCACTGGATTTTTTGGTTGTTGATTGCTTTTTTTTTTTTTTTTAAATAATCCACTTTGAAGGTGATGCCTTCTCACCTGTGAGTTGTAATTGTAGAGGTTGGGAACCATGAGAAGTTTTCAGAGTCAGGTTTGTGCTGTTGTGCATAGATTGCCTGGGACTTGGGTGATGTTAATTGTACTTTGTATTAAGAAACAGAAAATCACCTTTGGGGATATATGTACCTTTGGAGTATTTCTCTTGTTACCTACTTGCCTGGTAACCTGTAGCATGTATTTGAGAGTGAAGTGTGGTGTGCCTCTTGTGCCTAACTGTGTCTATTTTATACCATCTGAATTGTCTTAGAACCTAGCTTAGGCCATTTGGTGTTAGCCAGCAAAAATGAGCAGTGGAGGTGAAGCTCTTAGTCGAGCTTGGTCTGAATGAAGCTCAGTGGCCTGAGGAGAATATGATGCCTTGCTCAGGTGTCTGAGTCAGGTTTGTGGTAGTGTGATGTGCTCTGCAGGTCTGTGACTTCAGATGTACTGTAAAAAGTTAAACAGAAAAATGTATGAGAAATGACTCTCTAGACTCAGTGACTATGTAAGCAACCCAGTTGAAATGTAGGATTAATTTAGGTACTGGATATGTATTTTCTGAATAGACATGAAACCTTGGCTCAAAATAATTGCCAAAGGAATATAGACCTTGTTTTCCTAATGAACTTTCTCTGTTGTGGCTTGATACCATAACTAATCCTGGGAGGGGGGTTGATGGGTTGTTTTGGGCTTGTTTTTTTTTTTATATTTATGTAAGGCAGCTCAGTACAGGGATAGAAAGGAGGAGTAGAAGTTCTGAATGTAGTTCATGCTCCTGTATATTAAGCACATTTAGTGAAAGGCTAAGGCTGTACCTGGCTTATCCTGAATGACTAAGATCTCTGTTTTACATGGAATATTGTAAACACCTCTGACCACTTCTTCCTGACCAAAAGCAATCTGAGAGGAAGTACATGGATAAATGGAAACAGCCAAGAAAAGCTTATTGAATCGTTCTGAGCTGAACAATTGTTTCACTTGCTGCTTGTCTCCATTCAGGCTCCTGGCACTGCAGAACCCTGGGTCATGTGCTGGGAAGCCTTGCTGTTTGTCCTGGCTTGTCAAAACAATTTCATGTAGGTGGAAAGGAATGAATGAAATGAATGGAGTGGGCTTGCTGCATCTGTTTCAGTTTGTTGGAAGGGCAGTCCAGTGATTGGGCTGTGACACTTAAGTCCTTTGGGGTAGCTGTCAGTTTGGGAAGAAAAGCCCTGGCAATTTTATAGGAAAGTTACATCCACTTTAAGGAACAAGCCCTGCTACAACTTAAGAGCTCTGTGTATTTTTTATGTGCTGTCTGCTTGCTGTGTGCTAATCAATATACAAGAAGGAAAATCCAGGCTAGGCAGTGAGTGGCTGGAGCGTAGCCCTGCGGTGTGTGCTGCTAGCCGAGAAGCTCAACATGAGCCAGCAGTGAGCACTTACAGATCAGAAAGCCAAGCAGATCCTGGGCTGCATCAGGAGCAGTGTGGCCAACAGGGCCAGGAAGGTGATTCTCCCCCCTCTACTCTGCCCTGCTGAGACCCCACCTGCAATACTGCATCCAGTTCTGGAGCCCCTGGGACAAGAGAGATGTGGACATGCTGGAGCATGTCCAGAGAAGGGCTGTGAGGATGCTCAGAGGGCTGCAGCACCTCTGCTGTGAGGAGAGACTGAAGGAGTTGGGGCTGTTGAGTCTGGAGAAGAGGAGGCTCCCAGGTGACCTTCTTGTGGCCTTGCAGTACCTGAATGGGGCCTACAGAAAAGCTGGGGAGGGACTTTCTAGGCTCTGAGGTAGTGACAGGAGTAGGGGGAATGGAGCAAAGCTGGAGGTGAGGAGGAAGTTGTTGAGCATGAGAGTGGTGAGAGGCTGGAATGGGTTGTCCAAGGAGATGGCTGGGGCCACTTCCCTGGAAGTGTTTGCAGGGTGTCCCTGGGCATGGCAGGGGGGTTGGGACTGGATGATCCTTGTGGTCCCTTCCAACCCCGAGTGATTCTAGGATTCTATATTTCTGACTCTCAGACTTTGTCTTGCCTGCCTGTGCTTCTTTCATTATGGGAAAAGCTGGGGAAGGAGAAAGGGTAGTCAGTTTAATTTGATTAGTAGGAATTCTGAAACAAATTGGTCTTTGAAAACTAGGATGTGAAACTGTGTATAAGTAACTATTCTTAAAGTAGTGGCTTCTTTGTACAATTTCTCCCAGGTTGCCCAGGCTTGTGGAAAAGATTCTCTTGTGTCTTGCCATTTGGTTTAGCTACTGTCTGTCAGACTTAAAAACAAAAAAAATCTAAGAAATCATTAAATGTGTTTAACCAAATATTGCACTCTATGATACTGGAATGTAAAGTTGCAAAACCTCTATTTTTGCTTCCAGATGAAACCAGCAAATACATACTGAAATGATCTTTCTTATGTAGACCATGAGTTACATGAGAAAGGCTGCAAGGGACTGATCTGCTTAATTAATTTACCCTTGAGATAATGTAATCAAATGATGTGCTTATGTATGATACACCACAACCTTTTTGCTACTCGGTTGAGGCAGAACTGAGGGTCTCTGCCTTCCTGCAGGCTCCTGCTCAAAGGTCTTATTAGAAAGACACATCTGTGCTTTTGAATCTCTTGCAGTATCACTTATAGCTGAGGATTGTGAAAGCTATCCCCTTCCCAAATCCTTGAAAAATGCTCTTTTAAATTCTTGTTAAGTGATGATGGCTTTTTCTCCCTTCTGCAGCTGTGCTGCACAGCAGCTTTGTGTGGATTTCACAAGGGTTGGAAGGGATCTCTGGATATTATAAGGTGTTTATATTCTGCCTTTCCATAGGTGTTCCTACTTAACATGGCAGGTGGCACCACTTCTCAGTCTCCCAAAATGCATTTGGTGCTTTCCTTTTTCTTCCTTATCTCTATATTTTAGTACTGTAGTTGCCTGCTTTGCATTTCTATACCAGAAAGCAGGAAGTTGTCATACAGCCCTGAGCGTTGCGAAGTCTCCTCTCAAAACTTTCAAAATCTGCCTGAGTCATAGAATCAGAGTTGGAAGGGACCACAAAGATCATCTAGTTCCAACCCCCTTGCCATGGCCAGGGACACCCTACCCTACATCAGGCTGCCCACAGCCTCTGCCAGCCTGGCTGCAAACACCTCCAGGGATGTGGCCCCAAACACCTCTCTGGACAACCCTTTCCAAGGCCTCACCACTCTCATGCTCATCAACTTCCTCCTCACATCCAATCTGAATCTCCCCACCTCCAGCTTTGCTCCATTCTCCCTAGTCCTGTAACTTTCTCATACCCTAAAAAGTCCCTCCCCAGCTTTTCTGAAGGCTCTCTTCAGATCCTGGAAGGCCACAAGAAGTTCACCTGAGAGCCTCCTCTTCCCCAGCCTCAACAGCCCCAACTCCTTCAGTCTGTCCTCATAGCAGAGGTGCTGCAGCCCTCTGAGCATCCTCGTGACCCTTCTCTGGACATGCTCCAGCATGTCCACATCCCTCCTGTAATAGGGGCTCCAGAATTGGAGGTTCTGTGTATGCAGATTAGTTTTGTTGGTATAATTGTACATGAAATCTAGTATTTTCCTGAATGCCAGGTGGTGGCGTATGGTTTAAAAAAAAAAAAGTATATTCACCATTTTGTGTCTCCTAGCATTGGCATTTTCTTAGGGAAAGATACCAAAAACTCTTGGAGATGAGCACGTGTTGTGTATCTAAGGAAATAAGGGCAGTATGCATTGCTTTCCTTAAGAAACCAAGTGGCTTCTCTCTTTGCCTTGCAGCTCTGCTTAATGTTCACTTTTGTTGCTGCAGTGTGCTGCTGATGGGTGTGATGTTTCCTTGGTTGCAAAAACATATCTGTCTTCCCTGGGTGAAGTTAGTTGGCTGTGTTTGTGTCCAAATTTGTTCTAGATCATTAGGGCACTATGACTTAGAAAGAAATGTTGAATTACTTTAGTGCATTGTCACTGTCCTGGTGTGTTTTGCAGTTTTTGTTCATTTATTTTATTTTGGTGGGTTGGCTATGGTGTATGTTGGGTGGTTTCTTCGTGTGTATGTGTGTTGTTTTTTTTTTAGTGCCAGCACTGAGTGATTGTTTTAAACATCATACATATATATTTACATGCCTGAAAGAGAAACAACTCAAAATGTGCGTGCCTGTTAGGAGTCTCTTCATTGATAAGAGTCATTAATTAGTAGTTGTTAGTTTCTATTTGGAGCTTGGAGTACAGTAGTAGGGAAAACGGAGTAAGGCCCTTAAAGGGGATTAGGTTTGCACAGACTAAGATGAGAACTTCATTCCAAGTGTAGTCTAAAACTGGTTAGTAGTGTTTGTGGTAAATGACTTGTTAGTTGCCTTTATTTTGTTCATTCTATATATGACTCTATAGGGTCTGGACAGAAATTATTTCAGTTGTTAATACTGTTGATACTGCACAAGTAAATAGGAAAGTGATCTAAAAGCAAGCCTGCAACAGTTATCGTTGTAACTACAATATGTAGTGATTGGAATTTACAGCTACACTAGCTTAAAAATATGGATTATAGGGATCAAGTGCAGAGGCTGAGAAGACTGCTTTTTTCTTTTTTTGTTTGTTTGTTTGTTACTGTGGTTTGGTATTGCTTAACACTTTGCATCTTAGAATGGTGTGCATGGTCTAACTGATGGACCTACCGCTGGCTGCTCACTGCTTTTCTGTATCACAACTATTTGTAGCAGTCAGCACTAACTGGTTTTGAACAGAACTTGTGCTGCCTTCTAATGAAGGGAAAGATGGCTCTAATGGAACACTTAGACACAAATACTTAAGTGTTCATGGAGCGTTTCTGCAAACACCTTATGACAAAATCTGTGCAGGTGTGCTTATGGAGGAGTGAGAATGGATAATAGTGCTCATTTCTGCAGGCTGAAGTAGTTTCAGGGTTGAAAGCTCTGGATGCTCGTTGGCTAAATTTGCCAGGCTGAAAAATGTGGCGTTTTACTGAGAACTGTAACAGTATGTGTGCGATTGACCTTCACAAGCACTGCTGAGATGCTGATCCCTGAGGTGATTTCAAACCTGCTTTTGAACTTTCACCTCTAACACTTGGACACTTCTAGAAATGGGAGCATCACTTGGAAATGAAGTTTGTCTGTGCACGGAGGTACTTTTCTGAACCTCTGACAAGTTTATGATCTAAGTGAATATGGGATGGTTTAGCTATTAGCATGGCTGAATGATACTGAGAAAACACATTAATTGTAAGCAAAGAGGAAATGCTGCCTGTCCAGGCAGTAGGAGGCTGTGTGCAGTGTAAGTAATCCGTGCCTGTTCTGGCTATGTCCTCCTAATTGAAAAGGAAATGTGAAGTAACTTGAAATTTTTACTCAGGTTTGACCATCCTAAATAACTGCTAGAAACAATGATTCTAAAATTCAGAGCTTTGAGCCTATCCTGATTTATGTATTTGTTTTAATCCAAACTGCATATGGACCCACTTTGTCAGTCAATTGATGTGACTGCTGTGAGCAATGTATTGATAGGCTGAGAATACTGGGTGGCCTGAGGAGACTGTTTTGAGATACAAAGCTAATCATGAGGTCGTGCTGCTGAAGAAAATCCAACTTTGATCCAATCATTCTTCTACATTTATAAGTATGTCAGAGAGCTGTGATGGTTTGCCCCCTTTATGGAGGATTAATCCCATCAGCTACCAATGGTCTGGATACTATAAACATAGGAAGAACTATTTATTATTATATATAAACACAAGAGATACTCCAATCCTCTTTTGTCTACTCTTAACACTTGAATATTTGAGGACATGATGTCCCCCTTGCACCTCAAGTCAGGCAAATTTCTTAGAGGAGGAGGAAACAGGAAGAGGAGATGACCTACAGACTCACAGCTCATACCTCTGAGAACAATCAGATCATAAGGAAAGGATCTATATGACAAAAATACCCTGTAATGAGATATCTTCTAAATAGACTATTTAAGGGTAACTGAAAATCAAATGGCATTTGAGACTGCTGATTCTTACTTGTTTGCTGACTGTACCAAACTGTTTTTCAAGTTACTATTTCTCTGGGTAAGAACTGAAGTCAAACTTCCAGTTGTACTTTTTCTTTTTCCTTAGGATCGGAAGCTGTCCAAGTCAGAGCGACAAAGATTTAAAGAAGAAGCTGGGATGCTCAAAGGGCTTCAGCATCCCAATATTGTCAGGTTCTATGATTCCTGGGAGTCTACAGTCAAAGGAAAAAAGTGTATTGTGCTTGTGACAGAACTCATGACATCTGGAACGTTGAAAACGTAAGTAAATTAAGGCACATCAAAGCACGTAACAGCCACTGGCACAAAACCAGAGCGCTAGAAATAGATTATGTTTCAAAATGGGTAAAAACAGAGCCATTTTGCTGAAGGCTAAACTTCTGTAGGGAAATTTGTCTTTGAAAGGAGTCCTAGTAGCAGTGCAGGGTACTGCAGAACATCCTGCAAGTTAGCAAGCTCATCAGATTTTCCCTTTTGATGGCCTAGTTAATTAAGCACATGCAGAAAGCTTTCAGGTTTTGAGAGCTCAGGAAAACAATGCCCTATTTTAACTTCTCAGATTTTTTTTAGTGTTCATCTTCAACTTCTTTCTGTTAGCATGGGCTGATTTGTAAAGTTCAAAACACAAATTAATTCATCTCTTTGGGGAGGTTTTGAGTATTGCTACAGTGCAAATAATATGTAAGAATTAAAACAAAACCCCCAAAACCAAGAACAACCAACCTCCTTCCCCACCCCAGAATCAAAACCCACTTAACCAACAAACAAAAACCCCAAAACCAATAACAAAAAAAACCCTCCAAAACAAACCAACCAAAAACCCAAGCTAACAAAAAAACCCCCCAAAAAACCGGAAATAACCACAAAAAAATCCCTGAACCCCAAGCCAACCCAAAAAAACCCAACAGCAAAGAAAACCCACCAAAATTCTGACTACCTATTTGATTCTGGAGCCCCCCATCACAAGAAGGACATGGAACTGCTGAAGCCAGTCCAGAGGAGGGCCACAAAGATGCTCAGAGGGCTGCAGCAGCTTTGCTATGAGGACAGGCTGAGAGAGCTGGGGCTCTGCAGCCTGGAGAAGAGAAGGCTTCCAGGAGACCTTAGAGTAGCCTTTCAGTATCTGAAGGGGACCTGCAGAAGGGCTGGGGCGGGACTATTCACAAGGTCTTGTTATGACAGGATGAGGAGTAATGGGTTTAAACTGGCAGAGGGGAGATTTAGGTGAGATGTTAGGAGGAAGTTGTTTGCAGTGAGGGTGGTGAGACACTGGCACAGGTTGCCCAGGGAGGTTGTGTCTGCTCCCTCCTTGGAGGTGTTCAAGGCCAGGCTGGGTGAGGCCTTGAGCGTCCTGATCTAGTGGGAGGTGTCCCTGCCTGTGGCACAGGGGGTTGGAACTGGATGATCTTTGAGGTCACTTCCAACCTAGACCATTCTATGATTGGCTGAAGCTTTGCGAAGTAGTACCTAACAAAAATTTGTCAATATAAAAATGCTTACATTTGCAGCCTGTGGAGCAGCTGGAGTGAAACTAGGTCTAATCTTTAATCCGGAGCTAAAAATAGACGCTAGCAAATCAGACTGCGGCGAGGGCCCTCTAGTGGTGCGCGGAGCCCGTGGGGAGCTGCACTGAAATCTCACCTTTGTCTTGCACTTTAGAAGAAACGTGGAGAGCGGTGATGTTGTTCAGGAGCCCCCGGTCGACAGGAAAAGAAAATGACCAGCACTTGAAATTCGAGGAGTGTGGGTCGTTGTCTTAATTCAGTGCCCGTTTAAAGTCTGGAAGAGAGGCATTGGAACCTGAAATGTATCTAGCTGTAGGAGCTGGAACCAATTTGCAATCTATTTGGTGAAAATAGCCTGTGAATGTCTTGTGCCTTTTACGATCTGAATTGATAACCACAAATGGGCATACTTAAAGATAAAAACGGCTTTTTGGGAGTCTGGACTGCAATTATGGGAAAGTGTTTGTCTCTTGAAATAGTACTGGAGGCTAAAGATACTGCAGCTCTCTTTTTGGCTGTGTGCTCAGGAAAGAATTTCTGAGGTTAAAGTGTTTCATCTAGGAAGATGGATGTATTGCTTCCTGTGCTGTTTTCACAGCAGTAATAGAATGGAAATTTTAAAACTGTGCAAATGTCCTTTGAAATTTATCTAATTTTATGCAAGAATTTGGAGTGTTAGATGTGACTTCTCTTTTTCACTCCTTTCTCCTCTTCACAGATTTTAATATTTGGATTGACTCATTTGGTTGCATAATCCAGATGATAAAGTAATAACAGACAATTATAAACTAGGGTGTTGGCGGAAAGAAATATGTTAGATTTGCTGGCTGTAGGATTATTTGTACTCTAAGGTACAAAAGGTCTTTCTGTTTTATGGAAAAACCCCTAATAAGCTCTTTAATGGACCACAGTTTGAGCAGTGGAAGTTCTGGTTGACTTTTCCTGGATTTTTTTTTTTTCCCCCTGTTGTGATTTAGGTTGTTCTTGTCCGTTTCACTTGGAACTTGACAGGTAAAGTATGTGGGAAATGTATCAAGTATTTCATGTGCCTCTGCCATATTCCTGGATTTATGTTGCTGCACACTTGCTGATGATATTTGGCTGACCAAGAATCAATTACTTCCATACTTTTTCATTAGCTGCATTTAATACAAGTGATACCTTCCTTGTTTTGAGATGTGGGACAGAGACATTGTTGTTACTTGTGAAAAAACTGAATCCAAGGAAAGTGTTTTAATATCTTAACTTTTTTTTCTCTCTTTTTTTCCTGTGTAGTTTATACATTTTAATATAATTTAAGATATTGTGAACTCATTCTTTTCAGATACTGTCTAGGCAGATTTTTGCAAGAAAAGTCCCTGAAGCTCTGCATAGCAGATACCAGTGGAAAATCTCATTCTTGTGAAGAATTAAATTGTTTTCTGATACTCTGTGCTATGGTAGAATTAAAATATTGGAAAACTCGGTTGAGCTATCAAAGTCTTAATTGTGCTATTAATGAAGACAGCAATTGCTTCATCTGGCCTAGGTCTCAGACACTAGTTCTATCTAAGGTCATTGTAGTCTGTGTTCCTGATCCACTTTTGAGTGACAGTTATCTGGTAGGCCATAGCTTCTTAACTCTCTTTGCTACCTTAGGGTTTCCAGTAGCAGCATGAGCTATAATGCTGTAGGTCAGCAGCCTTCCTGATTATAAAAAAAATACAAACAAAACCAACAACCAGGGAAACAGCCAAACAACTTTGAGGTAGAAAGCCAAACCCTATCTGCTCTTTCTCTCTATTCATTGAAGCTGACTTGGAAGAGAGTCTTGTTCTCGCCTTTGCTTGCATTCTGTGCAAAGATAAAATATCTCTCTTGTTACAAATTCACTGCTATCCTGTGAAATAGACAAGAATGACTTAAGCAGGAACAAATACAGTGGAAGTGCCAGCAAGGTGGTCAGGTAGCTGCTCTGTGATGAGGGACTGAGGAGGTGGGAGTGATACTGAAGGAGAGGATCTTATTGGAGAGACCTGACAGCAACCTTCTAGAGTATATGAGGGAGTCAGGCTCTTTGCAGTGGTGCCAGTGAGACAACTGGCATAAATTGAAACAGAAAAGAATCAGACTGAAGTAAGAAGCAGCTGTATCAGTGGTGATAAGCAGTAGAACAGGCTGCCCCAAGATACTGTGCAGGCTCTGTCCTTGGAGGTACTAGAAACTGTCTGGATACTGCCCAGAGTAACCAGGTCTGACATCATGGCAGAAATCTGAACTAGAAACCTTCTGATGTCTCCAAGCCTGAATTATCCTATGATAGTAGGAGGGAGGGGTTAAAAAAAGAAACCATATCAGTTAGCAGGCTTAGCTGTATTTTTGAGCCTTTGTGTCTATATATGCTTCTGTTTCAAAATGGTTACTGTCTTAAGTGACGTGGCACAGTTCGTGACAATGGTATGGAAAAATGACAGCAAGACTGCAGGGTGCCTGGGTGATGGCTGGACCAAGATCCTTTGGGAGAAGCTGGCAGGGGGCTCACATATTTGAAATTAAGAATGTAATTGGGGATGCCAGATGCTGCACTGAAGTGCCCCTACCATGTGATGTTTGGAACAGGCTCAAGAGAGATGAATGAGGGTTGCGTCAATAGGAAGAATTCAAGTGGTAGCTGATGCAATTCAGAACCTCCCTCAGTTTGTCTCCTTCCTTGGCTTGGCTTTTTCCCTGCCTGTCTTTACATTCTGTTTTGAGACGTGATTTTCTTCTGTATCTGGGTGCAGATTGCTTTTACAGATCTGTTTTCATAGCAGAATTGTTGTTAGCAACGTGACTTTTTTTCAGGTCATCTTTTTAGCTGGAGAAATTGAAGTAAAAGGGATTCATATCCCACATTTTGGTGTTGATTCAAGAGGATTCATGATGACTCTTTGTCTTGGTTAAGTGGATATGCAGAGGAGATTGAGGACTATTACAGAATAATTGAATGAATGTGTCTTGGTTTTATTGGAAGATTGTTGTGACTCCCTGCTGATCCCAGAATTTACTACTGGTCTTGCAAGAGCATGAAAGTGGTCTTTATGTGAGATTTTGCCTGAGTAAGAATAAACCTCTTGCTCTATGCAGCAGGCTAGTTTGTTTCTCTAAATGTATTTCAGTCCATATTTTTTTTCAGAAGCAACATGTTCACTTCAGATTATTTTACCCAGAGAGGTGGTGAGAATATTCTGCAGGAAAACACTTTATGCTGTCATAGGTTAGGCACCTTATGACATCTCCAGTCTATTAAAGTTAAGGTGTCAAATAAGGTCACAGTCTGAGGTCACAAGCATTGGAAAATACTTGTGTGAATTCTGGCTCTTCTGATGTGGGATTTTAAAAAGCAGCAGTTATTAGGGAGCCCCTACTACAAGAGGGATGTGGACATGCTGGAGTGTGTCCAGAGAAGGGCCACGAGGATGCTCAGAGGGCTGCAGCACCTCTGCTGTGAGGAGAGACTGAAAGAGTTGGGGCTGTTGAGTCTGGAGAAGAGGAGGCTCCGAGGCCACCTTCTTGTGGCCTTCCAGGATCTGAAGAGGGCCTACAGAAAAGCTGAGGAAGGACTTTTGAAGCTATCAGATAGTGACAGGAGTAGGGGGAATGGAGCAAAGCTGGAGGTGGGGAGATTCAGATTGGAGGTGAGGAGGAAGTTGTTCAGCATGAGAGTGGTGAGAGCCTGGAAAGGGTTGTCCAGGGAGGTGTTTGGGGCCAGATCCCTGGAGGTGTTTGCAGCCAGGCTGGCAGAGGCTGTGGGCAGCCTGATCTAGGGTAGGGTGTCCCTGGGCATGGCAGGGGGGTTGGAAGTGGCTGATCCTTGTGGTCCCTTCCAACCCTGACTGATTCTATGATTCTAAAGTTGGATCACATTCTACCTGTAAAGGGATACTGACTTTACTTATGAACTCTTGCACATCAGTTGTTGGGCACAACTTTAAAGATTTCTTTTGCCCCATCTACATCTGATCACAGTTTGAAGCACTGAGTAATACTGGCTAGATTAAGATGATCAAATCTTCTCCTGCACCAGGGAAATGAGCTCTAAGAATTTCTGATTTGCTTGACTACTGGACAAACACATTTTAAGCAGATAAAGAATGTTAGCTGGAAACCTTGACCAGAGTGCTTGGACTAATACTGATAACTATGCTGTAAGCGCTGCAGAGCTCTCCACAATCCTTGTGCTTGCTTTGTTGTTACTAGCATTTTGCCTCTAGTGCCCCACATTCCCACCTAGCCATAGTGAATCAAGTAAAAATTTGTAACTACTTAAGCAGTTTCAGGATGAAATGGCAACACCTCCCCCTTCAAATGAGTAGACAAAGAATTGTGATAATGCACAAGGCTTTGTCAGGGGAAGTGTCTTGAAACTTGCTAGGCCAACTGTCTGGTTGCCATAGGATGGTTTTGTATGCAAATAAATTATTAGCTATAGTTCAATGGTGTGGCATAATCCACTACTTGTTAGCAGAACCCGTTTAACCTCCTGTTGTTTTTCTTTAGGTATCTGAAAAGATTTAAAGTGATGAAAATCAAAGTGCTCCGCAGCTGGTGCCGTCAGATCCTGAAAGGCCTGCAGTTCCTACACACCCGCACTCCTCCCATTATTCACAGAGACTTAAAATGTGACAACATCTTCATTACTGGCCCCACTGGATCTGTCAAGATTGGAGACCTTGGGCTGGCAACCTTGAAGCGAGCTTCTTTTGCCAAGAGTGTGATAGGTAAGCCTCTTCTGTTTTGGAGGCCGACGAGCCTTTTCTTCTTTAGAAATTGGAGACTTCTAAGAGCTTTCATTCAAAAATGTGGTTTCAAAATTTGTATGGCCAAAGCCTGAAAACACACAGGCTTTGTTTCTTGACTGCTGAGGCTGTTCTGTGCTCTTGATGAGTTTTGGGTTATACTTTTGATATTTGTATGTGAACGTTAAGTATTTTGGAATGGAGATTCATTGCCCTGCCCAACAGTTCAGTGCAACATTGTTGATAAAACCACTCTTGACTACAAGCAAACCTCAGCTTTGCTATGGTGCTCCTTCAAGAAATGTACCTGCATTTTGATGGCCAAACAACATTTTGATACTTAGCATAGCATTGATTTATACAGGCAATTATTTTTTTTCAGCGTTGTTGCCAGGGTCAGTGTTAAATCTTACACTTCTAAAGTAAGCAGAAATGTAGGATGTATCAAAGAAAGTGAATGTCTGTTATATCACAGGCAGTCTGTGGTGTAATGGATTACTCCAGGAGTCTATAGAATGTGAATCTGTGTAAGCTAAGAGGATGTGTTAGGGAAGTATTGCCTTTCACTGGCTCTGCTTTTGTGCATAGACTAATAACCTTTTTCAGAAATTGGGTTGATGGAACTGGTGTGGTCTGTCCTGGAAATTCTTGAGAGAATTGGTTTTATCAGCTTTGTTTTTATAGTTGGGTGAATAGACTACAGGGAATGAAGTTGCTTTCACTCTCAGTACTTAGAGCTTGCTAAAATGCAGTATTACTCAACAGTCCTGTACTAGATTCCTAGATGGGATCAACCTGTAAGTTGTCTTGCAAGCTGTCACTGAAATATTTCCTGCTTCTTAACCAGGTCAAAATATTACTAGGGGAGAAAAAATGTATACAGGGTAAAAAAAACCCAAAAAAGTAATTTTCTTAAGTGCTCTCATCTTACTCAAATATATAATTGGAAAATTGCCACTTCCTATTTAGCTATCTGCTAACAATTAGGCTTTGGATAAATGTCTGCAATTATATTTTCTATCCTTAGTTGAGTATGGTGAAAAGCAGTGTGGCTACAGAGTGATTTGTAAACTGTCTTGAATCTGGTGTCTGCAGGAAATAATTCTTTGCTTAAATTTGCCAAAAAACAAACTTGCAGCTCTGGCTTAAATTAAATCTGATCATACAATGCAGTCCCTTTGCTTACAGAGGGAATGCTGTGGTGCTTCACTGGGCAATAATTCTCTGCACACTTGAAATGGGACTTATTGAATCTCACGCTCTATGCCTGTAACTCAATCTCTCTGTATTTCTAAGTATTTTTGACTGTAGGATGTCCCTCACTAATGCCTGTATCTGCAGTAGGCCTATAAATATACTGCAGGTGGAAGGTAAGTATATGAAGAAAAGGGCTCTGGTGAGTGGCCTTTGCAGAAAATTACTTCCTATCCTTTTTTTTCATGAAGGCTTATATTTGCAACAACAGAGTTTTTCATTGCAAGGCCTTTCCTGAACCGTTCTACTTGAAAAAAAAAAATAGATGGAGAGCAGCAAGTCAGAGACTAGCTGTGGGCTCTTACCAATACTACTTCTTTTGCAGCAGAGGGCAGTTGGGTAAATTTTGCAACAAGGTTTAATGTGCCTCCTTTCTTGCAGAGAGAACAGGTAAGTGTCTTAACTTTCCTTAGTATTTGGTTTGGAGCCTATGGCTAGTCTGCAGTGTTCCTCTCATCGGATTTCCCCTCCGTTTGCCTCCAATCTGATCCAATCTGTTAAGAGAGTTCTATTTGCATCAGTTCTTTCATGCCATTCTTACTCTAGAAAGGCCTTGCAATGGAAGACTTGCAAAGTGTGTTGGTACAACAGAGTGACTAAGGATTTCCTCCCTCTTCTT
Source organism: Psilopogon haemacephalus (assembly GCA_013396835.1). Classification (NCBI taxonomy): domain Eukaryota; kingdom Metazoa; phylum Chordata; class Aves; order Piciformes; family Megalaimidae; genus Psilopogon; species Psilopogon haemacephalus. The sequence continues at coordinate 66,267 of VWZI01002176.1, forward strand.
TTTTGCCTCCACTTTCTCTTGTCTCACAGGTCTGCCCATCCGCTTCCTCCTGCGGTGAGTAACGCCAGCAGCCTCTGCTCGCTTTGAGACATTTAGAGTCTGAATCGTTCTTTTAATTTAAGGTACCCCAGAGTTCATGGCCCCCGAGATGTATGAGGAGAAATATGATGAATCCGTTGATGTATATGCTTTTGGGATGTGTATGCTAGAGATGGCCACGTCTGAGTATCCTTATTCCGAGTGCCAAAATGCTGCGCAGATCTACCGTCGAGTGACCAGTGTAAGTCTCTGCCCACTATTGATTCTAAACCTTACCTCTGCTAGCAGCAAATGAGTGCAGCGTGGTACTGTACAGGTGGGTATGGGGGGGGGGGGGAAAAAGAGAGAATGACAAGAGGGTTTTGGTGGAGGAGAGGAAACCTGTAGTATGCTTCCATTTACCAAAGAGAAGCCTGTGTAATACGTAAATACCTGAACGTTGTGCAGATGTGAATGGGGAAAAGAAGAGACAATGATAAGAGGGTTTTGGTGGTTGGGAGGAAACCTGTAGTATGCATCCATTTACCAAACAGAAGCCTGTATAATATATGAATACCTTAACGTTGTGTAGGTGTGAATGGGGGAAAAGACACTGGCAAGATTTTTGGTTGGATGGGTGGAAACCCACAGTATGGTTTAATTTACCAAACAGTCCATCAGAAGCCTGTATAATATGTGAATGTAAATACAATTTTGTGTGTGTTCATACTCTTCCTTCAGTATGCAGGAAGCTATTGCATAGGGTTTTGGTGGGGGGAAGCCAAAACCAGGTGAGAATGACAGTGGAGTGTTTTCTAAGCTACTGGGGGAATGGTGAAAGTATTTCAGTCTTGAAGATTAGCTGGTAACTTTGTTCTCTGAAATAAAGCTGGATCACAAATTCAGACTGCTTTGGCTTAGTTGGCTGCCAAGGGGGATGATAAGTTGTTACCTAAAGTGATTTTAAGTTAATAGTTTACTGAAAACCAAATGGCCCTTAGCTACTGTGTGTCAGGTGCGGTTCTTCTAATTACGTAGTGGAAATACTTGATAAATTGAAGGAAGGTATTCTACTGTGAGAAGTGCTGGTAAGTATAGTGATGGTAGAGTCACTGTGAGCAAAACTAAATAAAGCTGAGAGAGAGACAGTCAGAAATCTGTTGCTTGCCATCTGACTAGACTGCATAGTTTAAACACAGGAAGCAGAACTGGAGCATTAGACGTTTTCAGAATGGTTATGGCAACATTTACCTTGTGATCTCCAAATCAGTGTCATCTTTTCATATTATGAAGAAGTTGAGGATTTATTAAACTACATCCTTGGCTTTGGAAAAATGAAGTGCTGTCATCTTCATGATGCCTCAAACTATAAAAGGCAGGTATAATTACTGACTTACAGGTGTGGAAGGAAAAAGAGATCCTGGCAGATGTAGTGCATTCTGAAGGAAGGTTTGGTGAAATAAGAGAGTAACCTGAACTTGAAGGGAATGTTGGAGAGACACAGGAGGAGGAAGAAGGGAAAAATAGCAATTCCCCTTTTCTTTTTTTTTTTTTTTAAAGGTGCTAAAGATCCTATAGATTTACACACTTGTTTTCTTTCTTAGACTTAGCTGTAATTTTCTAACTAGAAAAATCAAAGGTAAAGTCTAGCCTTTTATTTTACTAACAGCATAATCTAATCTGCAGGCTATTTGGATCAGTGAAAGAATACTTAATACATTACCAATGTACCTTTTCCTGTACTTATGTATGTGGTGTGGCCAGAGCCAAAGAGGCAGGGTTAGAATAGGCACTTTTTCTCAGAACTGATACCTAAAGTAACTGCCTTGCCTGTTCCTTAAAATGTTCTATGAACTGAACTATGGTGAGAATCATCTTTGAAGACAATCTCAGGCTTGGATGACCCAAGGTCTTAGAGATGCATCTTTCCTGGTCTGTGATATACTTGGCAATTTGAAAGCTTTGTAGGGGCTTGCAGCAGACAAATTTATCTAGAAATTTACCAGGGCTCAATTTACCATTTCCTTAGGCTTGCTGCTTCTTTCTCCCTGGTGCTTTTGGTTGAGTGTTGAACTTGTAAGTAGAGGAGAAATGTTGGTAATTTTTTTTTTTTTTGGTTTGTCCAGCATCACCTTTTACTCTGTTACTGCAGGTTCACATGCTGAACTTTTTCCTCTACTGATTAAGAGCTCTATAATGTACTTTGCTATGAGATAAAATCTTGTTACCTTTCAGAAGGAGCAAGGGACAGAAATGCTTTAGGCAGAGGGTTAATGTGTTGGTATATTAGGGTTGTTTTTCTTCCATTGTAGTCATAAAGGAGTTTGTTTAAAAAGCCCCCAAACAAACAAAAGCAACCACAAACAAAACTGGAAATAAAATGCAAACCTGTCTGAACAGATAGTGTAGAGTTCAATATTTTGTCTACAATGTGGGAAGCAGAACTTAGTTATGAAAGTGATATAATTTAAGATATAAAGGTCTGTTCTTTTTACCACTCTGTGAAAGCTGTGTGAAACAACGTGAAAAAGAACCATGTAGTTTTCTGACAGTGTCCTTTACTTCCTAGTAAAGAAAATAGGATTTTCTTTCATTTCATAGAATCAGTCAGGGTTGGAAGGGACCACAAGGATCATCTAGTTCCAACCCCCCCTGCCATGCCCAGGGACACCCTACCCTAGATCAGGCTGCCCACAGCCTCTGCCAGCATGGCCGTAACCCATTCCAGCCTCTCACCACTCTCATGCTCAACAACTTCCTCCTCGCCTCCAGTCTGAATCTCCCCACCTCCAGCTTTGCTCTGTTTCCCCTAGTCCTGTCACTTCCTGATAGCCTAAAAAGTCCCTCCCCAGACGTTCTGTAGGCCCCTTCAGATAATGGAAGGTCCCAAGAAGGTCACCTGGGAGCCTCCTCTCCTCCAAACTGAACAGCCCCAACTCTTTCAGTCTGTCCTCACAGCAGAGGTGCTGCAACCCTCTGAGCATCTTCGTGACCCTTCTCTGGACACCTCCCGCATGTCCACATCCCTCTTGTAATAGAGGCTCCAGAACTGGATGCAGTACTCCAGGTTGGGGTCTCATCAGAGGGGGAGAATCACCTCCCTCCACCTGCTGGCCACACTTCTGATGCAGCTCAGGATCTGGTTGGCTTTCTGGGCTGAAAGTGTGCACTTGCTCACTGCTGCCTCATGTTGAGCCTGTTGTTCACCAGCACCCCCAAGTCCCTCTCCTCAGGGCTGCTCTCCAGCCACTCACTGCCCAGCCTGCATTTGTGCTTGGGATTGCCATGACCCAGCTGCAGGACCTTGTACTTGTTCTTGTTGAACCTCCTGAGGTTGGCTTGTGTCCACCTCTGCAGCCTGTCCAGGTCCCTCTGGATGCCATCCCTGCCCTCCAGCCTGGCTGCTGCACCACACAGCTTGGGGTGCTCAGCAAACTTGCTGAGGCTGCACTCAATGCCTCTGTCCATGGCACCCACAAAGATGTTGAATAAGACTGGTCCCAGGACTGATCCCTGAGGAGACTTTAGAAGTTCAGGCATTGTTTGCAATTGTGGGTTGAACTAATTGAGAAATTCACTACTTAAAAGGACTGTATGAACCATCAATAACAGAGTGGGGTCAGAAAACTCCCTGTGTAGGTGATTCCAACAGTTCTTACCAATACATTTTCTTCTAACCTATTTTGAAAGGTCACTGTGGCTTGTAGAAGATGCTTACCTTATCTGTTTCAGTAGATGGTTAGGAATATTTTGAGCTAGCAGCTATAGTCTTGCTGTGCCTTAAATGAAAGGATTATTTTAACTAGACCAGAGAGCAGAAGGAAGGAAAATAATAATGGTCTGGTATTGATAGTCATGAAAGATCATGCCATGTGGGAGCTTAGAAACCACAAGGACCCCAAAGGTGCTAAGACAGGGAAGCCTTCCTGAGTTTTACCACAGTTTTTCACACCTGTTTTGTTCAAGCAAGTATGTCACAGAATTAAGTATCTTGAGCACATTTTGTATGCTTGTTTGTATTACTTTGACATACTACTGCCCTTCCCCCTCTTCTCTTCCCTTTTCCCAATTCAGCAGCACTTCAAAGCAATACAGACAAGTATACAAAATGTGATCAAGATACTTAATTCTGTGACATACTTGCTTGAAAAAAACAGGTGTGAAAAATTGTGGTAAAAATTCAGGAAGGCTTCCCTGTCTTAGTTCCTCTCTGGAGACTGATACTTATTCTTTGACCTGTCCCTTCATATTTCAGTTAAATAACTTGCCACAGATATTTATAAAACAGCCATCTTCAGTATGATTTGTTAATTTAGTCTGTTTGGGATGCAGTGCAGTGAAGGCATAGCTGTCTTCAGTAGCTTTAGGTGCTTTGTCTCAGCCTCTGGTAAGATCAATGTAACCTCTGGAGTCCCCTCAAAATCTAGCTTGATTTTTTTTTTTTTTGCTTGCTTCTGTTGCAGTTACTGCTGACAGATGTAGTGCAGACCTCAATTACTTCTACACAGTATTTCCTTCAAGGTTTCATTTTTGCAGGAGAGGCTGATTTTGAAGTAAAGATGCTGATTGCTCAATATCTAGCACTTGAGTATCCCAAATGTTAAATTTTGTAGGTGATTGGCCAGTCCCAGGACTAACAAAAAGACTCCTAATGGGTTTATTAATATTATGCTATCTACCACTGACACCAACCCCCTAATGCCTTCATTGCAAAAATGAAGGTAAACCTCAGTTTCAAATGTACTAATCAGCTGAATATAAGCAGAAAACTCCCTTTTCTTTCTCCCCCTCCCATTAGATGAACTTACCTCTTAAGTTCTCTTGAGGGACTTTGTGCTCTATTCTTAATTTTCTCCTTGCTACTTGGACAAGATGAGATTTTGCGCTCATCCTTGCTTTCACCAAAAGTGCAGTCTCTTCTCTGTAAACAAATGCCTGTCTTCTCAGCTAGCCTTAAGATGAGAAGGGAAAAAAAAAAAGGGGGCTTTTTTTTTTTTTTAAACCTT